>CAIGRP010027126.1:0-26656 GCA_903798385.1 Fraxinus cuspidata | reverse complement strand
TATTCAAAAGTGATAAATTTGGAATAAACTTGTGAATATGGAATTATATTACTCGTAGTGCAATGGAGGGCAAGAAGCATTGATGTTCATTGCATACAAAATGGAGATGTAATAGATTGGAGGGCAGATATAAAAAGATTCTTAAAAGAACCTGATAAAGAGAGCAATAGGAAAATGAAGTTCCGTGCATTAAATTACATACTGATAGACGAGGAACTATTCAAGAAATGCTTAGATGGTGTGTTATTGAAATGCGTAAGTTCGCAAATGGCTAAAACAATCGTGGCTGAAGTACATGAAAGAATATGCGGAGCCCATCAAGCAGACTAAAGAATGAGGTGGTTAATTATAAGGAGTGGATACTTTTGGCCTAAAATGGGAGAATCGTGCGTCCAATACGCAAAGGGTTGTTTGGAATGTCAAAGGTACGGTCCAATACAAAGAGTGTCAGCAAGAGAAATGGCACCTATTATTAAACCATGACCGTTTAAAGGTTGGGCGATAGACTTGATAAGGAAGATTTATCCTCCGACGTCCAAGCAACATACTTTTATAATTGTTGGGACGGATTTCTTCACTAAATGGGTAGAAGCAATACCTTTAAAAAAAATTTCTCAGAAAAATATTATAGATTTTATTTGTGACCACATTATTTATAGGTTTGAGATACCACAAACTCTAATGATGGATCACTGAACTTCTTTAATTGGAGATCAAGTAAAAGAATTCTTGAGAGAATTCGGAGTTAAGCGAGTAAACTCCACACCTTATTGTGCTCAATCTAATGGACAGATAGAATCTTCTAATAAGATTCTAAAAGGTATCATAAGGAAAATGATAAATGATAATGTCAGAGATTGGCATAAATGTTTAAACAAGGCTTTATGAGCTTACAGGACGTCACCACGTTCAAGTACCAAAGTAACTCATTTTCAACTTACTTATGGACAAGAGGCTGTGTTGCCTATGAAAATCAATGTACAGTCTATTAGAGTAGGTTTACAAAATAACTTAAGTGATGGCGAGTATTCAAAATCACTAGCCCAAAGTTTATTGGAACTGGACGAGCTGAAGCTAGACGTCTTAGATAGAATGCAGGTTCAGAAATGAAAGATGGCTAAGTTCTACAACAAAAAGGCTATAGCCAAGTCCTTTAGTTTGGGCGATTTGGTTTGGAAGACGATACTTCCTTTGGACAGCAAAGACTCAAAGTACGGTAAATGATCACCCAATTGGAATGACCATATAAGGTAAAAAGTGTATTGCCTAATAAAGCCTACCATTTGGAAGATTTGGATNAGTGTATTGCCTAATGGAGCCTACCTTTTGGAAGATTTGGATGGTACGAAGCACATGAGGTTCATCAATGGTAAATATTTAAAGAAAAATGTTCCTTCCATATGGGAAAGTGAATAAATAGGAGGCAATTCCATACATAAGTGAGTTTAAGATGCTAAGCACACACCACAACAACAAAATAAATAAAGCAAGTTGGACAAACGTTCAAATAAAATAAGAGCGAAGTACGTTCAAATAAAGTCTTTTATTATCAAATATTCTTTACAAGCTAATAAGCCGCAAGTTAGAAGCATGATATAATCATTCTTCTATCAACTGTCACCGAAAAAGGGGTAAATTGACCTTCATAACCTTCCTAAATGCATTGCTGCAACGGTAGACAAATGATTAAAGAAGCACTCTCAACAAGCAATCGTGTCACATCCAGAATCCCTTCTGGAGATCCTGAATGGAAAAGGAGCTGAGAAGACCTTCACTGACCAAAGAAATTTTCTATATCTCCCATACCAAAGAAGGTATCAGGATATATGGTAAAGTTTGGGAAAGTTTAGATGATTTATTTCTAGCGCAGAGAGAAACAATCGATCTTTTGGGTATAGAAAATCGATCATTTGAATGCCAGATGATGGCTACGGATTGATATTGTGAAGAATAAGGGAGAAGATGATGAATGTGTAACAAGTGTGCAACTTTATAGAGGTTGGAAGGCGAAGATGCGGAATGCGAATGGACACATGTATGCGTGGTAACCGAAATTGAAGGAAAAGTCGGAATGCCAAAAGTTTCATTCCATGTAAAGCTTCCACAAGGGAAAATGTGCATGATTATGGTACAAGGTTAGTAATTAAATTTTTTGTAGAGTATTGACGATTAAAAGAAATGTCGATTGTGCTATTTCAAAATCAGACAAGTAAGTAAAATAGTCATTTCATTGATAAAATAGTTAGGATATCAATGTCCTGATTACAACTTCTCCCAAAGAGAACGCATTTGTTCTCTAAGCTTCTCCCATTCATCGCGATGTTCTTGGGAAGTAGTGGATAGATCAGTCAAAAGCCCCTCGTCAACCTCCAATTTTGAGTAGCGTTCAAACAAAGACTTGCTTCGCTCAACTTCTTGGGAAGCATTCCATTGCTTAACAGCCAACCTAGCCCTACAGTCGTCCATCCGTGCCTGAATTTCCTTCATCTCTGTAACCAGACTCATCATCAAAGAATCTTCAACCATGAGTTCAGAGGAGAATCGGTTAGATTGCTTTGGTTCTTCTCAATCTCCTGGAGCAAAGACTCATTTTCACTTACAGCATGAATATACTGAATCTTCTTCACTTACTCTACATTTCTGGCTAACAAAGAATTTATCTCTGAGTGGATGATCTTCAATGTTAGCCTAACATCAAATGAAATTCTGAGCGAAAGAAGCTCAAGTGCTTGAGCTATTTTTTCTACTAAAAGCTCAAATTTACTCACTTGGCTAGAAGCACTGAAATTGGCAATGTCCTTCTCCATGAAAGAAACATACTCAAGCATTTTTCCTCTGAGAATACAGCAGATGGAGCAGAAGGACGACTGGCCGAAGAGGAAGTAGCACTTGTAAGAACTTATTCCCAAGAAGTAAACAAGTCCTGAATGGAGCGTAAGATGGAATCAGTTTCCTATAAAGAAAAATGAAAGCATTTAGTATTTCTCATTTCAGCGAATGAATTAAAGATGGAAGAGTAAAACAAAGGTCACCGCATCAACAGCTTTGGGAGATCGAGGCACATCACTGTGGACTTCCCTTTATCTGAACGAATCAGCCCTTCCTCAACGGTCAGATCTACGGGTGTTTCCGCAAAGGTCAACTGATAATGAGTTAAAGGACATTCACACAATCAATGGAAAAATAAAATATGTATTACCCTTAGGACCAGTGCCTTGGAAGGATGAAAGCTCTCCAGTTGGTTGCGCGATAGAAGACTCTTGACCTATGGGCTGCTCATTAGGAGATGAAGAAGCTTCGGTAGATGTGGGGGAGCAAGAGCCGGCAAATGTGGAGTCTTCAAGGGAGAATTTGAGCTTTTTTGAAAAATTCAGGTAATACATTAACATATGAAAGATTATTTCTAGAATAAACAAACTCAAATACCTTTCATCATCATCATCATCAGGCAAATCCAACGCGGTAGAACCTGGCCGTTTAAGGCTAGAAACTCCCTTAGCTGGGCCAGTTCGAGTAGGTGAGGATGTTGAAGAAGAAGGACTCTTGACAGACACTAGAATGGCAGGAATGGGAGAAGCGGGAGAAGTCTCAGGCCTTTCCAACAAATGGAAAGCATGGTTAGCATCGGTTGTAAACAACCTACACTTCACAGAGGGTGAACAATAAAAATAGGATTAAAGAGAAGCCATTGGTCAAAAGAGCATTGTGAGCATCAATGACCTGCGCCTCTGCCTTGCTGATAGTATGGAAGCGATCGGTCAAATTCTTGGAAAAAAGGAAGGAACAGGCCATGTCTGACCCAAACAAAGCTGGCGGTAAACAATTGGGTAGCATATATCTCAACCCCTGCCTTGGTATTTGTTCCAGTTAGGATATTATGGAACAGCTCTTTCCCAGTCATATATTGAACCCATACGGGCAAAAAATGGCTCACACCATGCATAGTGGAAGGAGGTTACTTGTAAACAGGGACATAATGGGCAGGGAAAGGAAAAAATGAGGAAATTGAATCTAAGTTATAAAATAATGTTAAAACGTCCCTATTAGACATCCTTATTGGGTTTAATTGGTTGATGACCAGCCCGAACTAACAGGCTGGCCTAAGAGGGGGTGAGGGAGCACCAAGTTATGGAAAATAGGCTCTCAACCACAATTAAGCGAGCTAAATGGGCCTGTTTCCAGTAGGAGATGCACCATTCCTCAACTGGGATTGAAGAGAAGCCATGCTTCTATAAAAGGCGGCCAAGAAAAATGAATTAAGGTTCAGAGACCTACCATGCGCTAATTCATGCACTATAGGCAGGTAGGCCATGGAAGGTTTAAGCCTGGGAACACAGAGAACATATCTACAAAGCCAAACTTGAAGAAATGCGATATGTTCAGCATGAGTGGGTTCAGCACTAGAATTATTATAAAGCGTTTGCATGCCTGAATAATAATCGATTAATTTCTTATTGAATTTTGGGGCGGCAGCGGTAACTAAAATATTAGGGGAAATGGTATCGCCCAGAGGCGGGAGATTAACTAAGGCCCCAACATCCATCAGAGCAATGGACATTGGGCAAATGGGAAAGATGAAAGTATTATATTCAGAAGACCAAAAATATAAAGCAATAGGGAAAAGCACGGGATCGTAGATTGGGGGATGAATAGAAATTTCTAATAAATCAGAGATCCCGATAAGATCAAAAATGGCCTTGGTGGGGCCATGATTGGTCATACGTGCATGCCAAAAATGGAAAGTAGTGTCAGCTTTGGGCCAAGTGCGAATACATTTTTCGTGGATGGACTTCAAGGAAAAAGGGTTTAGAAATGGAGGATCTTGAGTACAAGGGAACAACTGGCCCACCCCCATTTGCCCCCACAAAGTCAACATCATTAAATGATGGGTCCAAGTAGAACTCATGAAGATCAGGGTTGGCTGGCCAAAGGGAGGTCGCATTCACATACGGCCTGGTAATAAGCTGTTGAAAGTTTTAGAAGTTGAGAGAGTTTTCTGAAGAACTTTATGAAGTCGCCATTTACTGTAAGTTATAATCTTCTTAAGAGTTTTTGGAGTGTAAAGTGTTTGCAAGTGAGGAGGCGAGAAGATGAACAATGATTTATAAGGAGAAGAAATGCGGCGATACAAGACTTAGGTATGATGGCGTGATAAAGTGGCGTGTTCTTTGGTTTATAGGAGTGGCGTGATATTACACTTTTTGGAATATAGAAGGTCACAACCAAATCAAGTAATGATTGGGCCCACCCCCATTTTTTAGTTTTAAGTATCGAGAGAAATTATAAAGAATGAATATGGCATAAGATTAATTATTGATATTAATTTTGCCATATTGGGGTGTAATTGTTGACGCACAAAAATGAGGCACAATTAAATGGTCCAACGATGGAAGCCCAGTTAGGAAACTTGAAGGATGGGCCCAAACGAGACCATGAAAAGTCTCAAGACAGTATCCAAGACGGAGTCATATAGCGAGGCCCCATTATCGTCCAAGCCGGTAAGACGCCAAAGATCTGGGTGAGCATCATCGCCCAAGCATGCATGATGCACAAGATCCAAGCGAGCATAGCGCCTTATTATTATTTAAATCGACAGTTACTGATTATAGTTCATTCCATGACCCAATGACTCCAATCATGAGAGGTTAAATGACAGGAATAAGAGCAGCAGTTAAGGACGGTTTTGACAAATCATCCATTATGGAGGAAGTAGGTAGTTACAGGACGATCAGTTATCGACAACTCATCTATCATGGAGAAAGTAGGTGGTCACTGGGCGATAAGCGATTTTTCAAACATATTACAAGGAAAAACTGTCGAAGGAGTATAAAAAGAAAAAGAGAACATAGAAGAAAATAGATCAAACTCGACTCTCAAACGAAGAATTATGTGATTTCGTTTCTTTTCCTTTTAATCGCCAATTACTTTACGAATTCAGTGTGCTTGTGCTATTTGGAGGAATTTCGCTTCTTGTAAATTGTAATCTTCATAAATAAAGCACCCCTCGTGGGGACTTTGTATCGAGAGGTTGTTGTTCCTTACACAATCGTCTGAACCTTCTTCTAATTGTTAGCGAGGCCCGATTTCCACGTGAAACAGTAGGGAATTAATTTATGTTACTTAAAATTTTTATGTACTTTAAGGGTTCAGTTTCTCACCTACACTGGAGTATGCGGAAACTAATTATTATAATGCTAGGCATTCGTAGATTGACTTGAATGGGCATAATTATTTTAACTTAAAGTATATAAGATCGATCAGGAAACTTTTACCTCTTGTCATAATTGTACCAGTAATAAAAGTTCATGGACTAGTGTATGCCGAACGACCAAAATAGAATCTGAAATTGTGTGGAATAAGGAACAAGACCTTAGCCCTGTAAATAGGGCTAAGGAGGAATGTAGGGCTAAGGAAGAATGTACTGATAAGTGTAACTACAGTTATCTTGACCATTAAAAGTAACTTTTGGAGTTACTATTAGGAGTTTGATACTTAATTATTGTGCTTGTTTAGCGATTTCATAAGAAAATCCTGTATTGGATGAGAATGGATGAAAAGGAGCAATAATTGATAAAAATAATTGAACTTGGACATATTCTACAAGTTAGCGACCACAGAGTCGCATTCGGAAGTTGAAGGACCACAATTACAATATCCAATAACTCAATCTGAAAAAGAAAAAAAAAAGAAATAGGACCAACTTTTACATGTGAAAGATTAATTTCCAGCAATTCAGGAAATTCTAATTTGACCACAGTTATAGTTTTTTATCCTCTTAGGGCTCGATTTCAGACCTAAACTACGTTTTATAAGTATGGATCTCGCATTCAAATAAATGGAAGCTAGAGATACAATTTTAAGGCTAAGTTACATATCAAAACACATTAATTTCTCAAGATTTGTATCTAAATTTGGATTTGAAGATTGAAGAACTTATGATTTGAGTTTTACCTTTATTCCAATAGCAAATTTTCTCCTAAAATATTCAACAAACAGTCCTAATTTAATCATCAAGCTCGTCATAATCATTTTCAAAGAATTTTTTTGATGACATAAAAAAATATAGCCCCGCTATTATTTCGAGTTTTAAATATTGATTTTTGGAGAATGTATGTTCAAAATGTAGAAAAAAGTTTTTGGTTTACATGTAAAATATTTTATTGTGTAAATTTAAAGTTAAAATTGAGCATGAGAATTGAAGAATTTTGAAATAATGATGATATAACAATAGTCGTGGAGGCTAGCTTTATAGTTCATTTTGGAATAATTATCTGTTTAAAATTTTAAAGGGATGATCATCCTATAATAAGATATTAAAAATTGAATTCCAACTTTCTCTCATGATTCTATCAAGAATAAGATAAATAAATGACCAGAAATTGAATTGATTTATTTCAATACATTGCACGAGCATGTTTAGTGGACATTTCAATAGAGAATATTCTTCAACTATGTCCATTTTACCTTACAAAATATGCTCGTGTATGTATTAGTCATAATAGGATTTCAAAGGAATTAAAGATAAGTTTTATGAGAATATGCTCTTTACTAGAATCGATGAATATTTGATTATAATGCCACCGAATATGAAATAAAATACCCAGTTGACAGTCTTCTATCTCTATCCGGTATTATTGTATCCCAGATCTCAATGCTCTCAAACTCCGTCCCCTCATCTGCTGCTGGTGATAACCTGTTTTGTTTTTAATTTCCTTTAAATTACTTCTTTTGAATACTTTTCAAGAACCCCCCATTCCTCACGATGTTGAATGCCTCGATAGTGTTTTATTCGGGTTTGGTTTTGACCAGAAAACAAGAGATTATAAGGTGGTCAAATTGCTTAAGAAAGATTGTGAAGAACATAACAATGACTATCATGTTCACGTATATACCTTGAGCTCAAATTCTTGGAGAAAACTCGATGTTGTTTCGCCAGCTCATCTTCATATCTATATTTATTTTTATGGTAATTCGGCCTACAATAGTGGAACTTATTAATGGTGGGCAGAGACAGTTATTATTTGTTTTGACATGAGCAACGAGCAATTTGGGGTGATTGACTTGCCTAAAATAGTTTTTCCACTTGTTGAGAGAACGATTGAAAGAAGTAGCATTTTCACAGAATACAATGGAACATTGGCGGTGATTTATTGGTTAGTGAATGAAAAATATGAAACGTGGTTTGAACTGTGGAAAATGAATGGACATGGCACGACAGTTACATGGGCCAAGCAACTTTCTGTTGGACGGTTAGAAGTATGGTTGAGGCCAATAGGGACTTTTAAGAATAATAGGATTCTTTTTACAAATAAGGATGAAGAGGATACAATAATCCCTTATGACCATGAAACAAGAAGCTTACAAATTCCTATTCTAGTTGATTCTGAGACAAAGATTCACTGTTCCACAATGGAAACAATTGCTTTATTTTACACTGAAAGCCTAGGGACTGTTCTCTTTATGTTTCTATTTTGTATTTTGAGTTTTGTGTTTTGAGTGTCCATTTTGAGATTGTTGAAAATGTGTTCTTTTTGACATTTTGAAAATTTTTTTTGAAAACATTAAAAATGCGTAACGAAAATTTTGACTCGATTATAACTGAAAAACACTCAAAACGACAAATTTGTCGTTTTGTGTTTTCTTTATAAATTTTTTACTTGTTTTCAAAAATGCGTTTTCGAAAATGGGAAAGAGAATGCGTTTTCACTGTTTTGTAATGAAAAAGAGAACGCGTTTTCGCAGTTTTGAAAAATCGAAAACAGAAAACGACTTGAAAATGCCAAAAACAGGGCCTTAGTTTCCATGGGAGATGGATAAAAATGAATGCCTAAATGCTCCCGATTCCCAAGTTAGTCTAATTTCAGTCCTTTCAATAGTGTTGGATAATCATTACATTAGCTCCTTTTCCATGGATAAATATTTTGGATAAAGATTTTTCGTTACAATTTCATAAGTATCGAGTTTGTTTCATTGTAACAAACACTATTCTTTAGAAATTTATTGTGGCGTAAAAAAATAAGGGGGGCTAATTCTCTTCTAATTGACTTTCACTCACTAATTTTGGCATCTTTTTATTACTATTCTTAATCAGGCGTGCATATGTTTACCGATGACGCTATAACAATACATGTTTCCTTACATATTATTGATATATTCTCTTTTATCAGTATTCGAAAAAGAATAATGTTATTTGTACAAATGGTTTACATATGGATGATATGTCAAAAAGAGAGTGAGGAAGGTTTTTTTTTTTGGTTGAAGATATACATGTAAACCATTATATAAATTATTATATACATGTAGCACAATCGTTCTAAAAATTAGAAAATTTACTGGGACGAAAAGAAATTGATGAATTTACTTCCTCCATTATTGGCGTAAGATAGAAGGATGCTATTTGTAAATTATATTGATCAACGATAACTAGTCTATATTTTGCTGAATGCATTTTAATCTCAAATAGAAAAGTTATGTTTCTCTATACTCATTTTCTTCCATTAGTCTCTTCAATTCAATGTTGAGGACTAATGGCGTAAAATATACCTTATGATCATGAATCTAAATTTCAAATTTTCCAATTAAAACCGTGGAATGCTATATAAAGAACTCTATTGCACTTGTCCCTGTATCAAATGCTTTCTAGTTCAACAAGTTATCTTAACTAAATGTCAACCCCATTGTCTTAACAAACCCATCTCTTTATCGGCATCCAAGATTTTGACTTGGCCCCTATCATTAAGCATTGGAACATTCATTTGCCTTTTTCCCTCTCTCTACCAAAAATTTTATGCCCATTTAAGTGCATTGCATTCTATTTATAATTTAAATTTGGATTAAGATTCCAACTTTTTTCTTTCCCCTCTATATTACCTTTAGAACAGATTTCGTATACATTACTCTAATATACAGTATGACGCGTAAATTTTAACTTATTTTCCTTATTTAGTTCTATCCAATACAACATAATAAGCATCCAATATTAAGTCTTCGTTTCTAATGAAAAATAATTGTTCGATAGAATACTCAGATATATACTAGACCGGTCCTGCCAATTCGCCTGACAATGGATTGACCAAAGTTTCGTTTTCGATATCAACTGTAACAAATAAAATGTAATCCATTACCACTTACTAGTACTCTGTCAATTGGACACATGCAAGATTTAAGAAGGTGTTTGAAAGAGAAGTTTAACCTTGTTTCCTCTTGGATACACTGGTTCACAACTCGGTCCATCAGGAATGAGCTGTGGAGTGCTATCTATATAGAACTCTTTTTTGGTACTATCTATATTGGATTTCTCTTGTAGTTTCAAGACATATTTCAATATGTTGATAGTGCTCATTCTCAAAATCATATGATTATTTTTTTAGTAAGATTCAGTTTAGTGAAAAATGCCACATAAAGATTATAATTTTTTTCCCGATAAAATATTTGGTCATTGATTTATCCTCCATGGTTTTGTTGCTCAGTCTATATGCTCCACATGTGCTATGAATTCCTTTCATTCAAGATATACTGGAGATTTCTTCCGTCTCACCTCAAACTATCCTCCCCTACTGTCGAGTGACACTACCCATCCCAAATTGCCCTAGTAGATTCGAAACGTGACGTGAGCTGTGCGCTAATAGTAGATGCCAACTAGACGCCGACCTACCTGTAGTGCCCCGAGCCCTAGCACCCGTGATCCTACTAAATCCTTGAAATCGAATAATCTTAAATATATTGTTCATAAAAACTACAAGACTTTAGGTACCAGTTGCAAAACTAAAGAACAATTATTTTTGTACAACTGGGATCTTTACCCTTAAGACACTTTTCTGAAAAAAAAAATTAATAATAAAAAAATAAAACATTTGATAAACAAGTGAAGTAAAAAATTCGTAAAATTTGAACCGTGATTATATTACACTTTGCAGAATAATTTATTAAAATTTCGTACAAAAATTCAATCGATAGATGGGTCAACTTGGTTTATAAAGTCACACATATTTGTTCTCGGATGCCTTCTGGCAGCCCTCAGGAAAACATCAATAACTTGAGTTTTAGATGTTCAAAATCTGTGATTCCAAATCCGAGAGTTAGATAAACCATATGTCTACCTTCTTCAACTTGAATCACTTTAAAATTCCAAGCATTTTGGTCGGGGTGAATTTTTAAATGTAGGGGCAGAAACTGAAAATCTGTAAACACTAACTTTGCAAGCTCAAAACAACTTGATGAACCAAAATAAAGTATCCTATCCACATTAAAAAGTTTGTAAAAGTCTAAGTGTATTCAATTAAAAAATTTTAGAAGCCTCTATAAGGTATTTAAATTTTACTGACTTTTAGACATATTTAAAAAAGTCTCCATAGTAGTAATTTTTAAGCAAAAAGTATTGAAATAAAATTTCAAAATTTGTCTTTCATTAATTACAAGATTTTGGGAAACTTAAAAAAAAAAAAAATTTGAAAAGAAACTAATATGTATTTTATTTTCAATATTTCTCTTTCCTTTCCCTTTTACAAACATTAAAGTTATAATTAAAATTTAGTTTTTTTCTATCTCTCTCGTATTGTCAATTTTTATTTTCTCTGAAAAATAAATAAATTGTATTCTTATAACATTTTTTTTTCTTTTTTTTCATTCATTTTTTGTGAAAAATATATTTTTTCAATTAATTATAAAATTCTTTATAGATTAATTTATAATTAAATTTAAATATATATTTTTTATTTATTATTTAAATGTATATTATATTAATAATACTGAATATTAAAATTATTTTTTATTGTATTATTATTATTAAACTCAAACAACATAAAAAGAAATAGAAACATTGAATGGCAGAAGATCAAAACATTCCTATACAGCCAATTAGGCAAGGAACCGCTAAGGTAATAACTTTCAAATACAGGTTAATTGGATCAATTTGACAAGCAATACCCTCCAGTTCTACGAGCATCCCAAACACCCATATCTCAAGATTTCTCCAAAATTGTCAAAACTTTTATGTTTGTTAGAACCCAAACACTTTTACACTCAAGATTTCTCAAATTGAGTTTATTTCCTTAAACATTGAGGGATGCATCTTTGGAGTGGTTAGATGCTAAGCCTCATGGAAGTATTACTACATGTAATGAATTGACAAGAAAATTACATAATAAATTCTTTCCACTTGTAATGGTAGCAAAAATTTGACTACAAATTCAACAATTCAAGCGACGTGATGGGGAGAGTTATTATGAAATGTGTAATAGATTCAAGGAAATAATGAGAAAGTGTCCAAACCATGAAATAAACAAAGGTAATCAAGTGCAATATTTCTATACCGGACTTTTACCACTGGCTAAATCACAGGTCAAATGGATCCATCATTGTCAATTAGTTCAACAATGTCTAGATTTATTCGAAATGATTGCCACTACACATTTAATATTTTTACCAAAAACAAGTGGCACCAAAGAAGGCAGCTGATATTCTTGGACTGGATAGCAGGACATCTGCTAATGCACATATAGCTACTTTGACAAAGCAAGTGAAATTATTGGTTAAGTCTCAAACACATGGAGCAAATACAGTAATGATTAGGCCACTACGTGAGAATTGTGGAGCCAATCATGTGATAGAAAATTGCTTATTTCTAGGTTCACTAGAAGAACAAGTAAACTACATACATAATGGTTCCCATCCACAGTATAACCCTTATTCACAAACATATAATGCAAGATGGAGGCAATACCTAAACTTTAGATGGTCTGACAATCAACAAGGGGTTAGTTAAAATAATCTTCAACATGAGCAAAGACCAAGTTAGGGGGAGATGTTTTATCAATATATGTAGAAAACTGACAAAGTATTCCAGCAAATCGATACAAATTTTCAAAATCAACAAACATCTATCAAAATGTTGGAAACATAAATTGGTCAAATAGCTCAGCAACTTGTAGAACATCCACCAGGATCATTGCCTAGCAATACAGTGATAAATCCTAATGAGTAGGTGATGTCTATAAGAGTAGTGAAAAACGATCCACCAAGAGCGCCTATAAAAGTTAAAGCAAATGCACATTTACTTATTTACTTCAAAGACTTCAATAGAAGTCGAAGGAGGAAAACATTCATGCTATAACTACAAGGGATGGGGTAAAATTACTAGAGATTACTGCGAAATGACTAGAAAAAAAGATGAGTAGAAAGAGGTTGATGAAGCTACAATTGAAGTTTAATCTACAGTAACCTCAGTTGAGAATGAAGAATGTATAGAAATATCTACCACCAAAGCACCAAGTCCAATCAAGGCTTACGTGCTTCCCATTACTTTTCTTCAAAAGCTCAAGGAGAACAAACTAGACACAAATTTGAAAAATTTCTCGATGTTCTCAAGAAGTTACATATAAATATACCCGTTTATTGATGCGATATTACAAAAATTCCAAGTTATTCAAAGTTTTTGAATGATATGCTAACTGGAGTTTGCAATTGTGGCACTAACAGAGGAAATTAGTGCAAGACTACAAAACAAATTAGCTCCGAAGTTAAAAGATCCAGAGAGTTTTACTTTGCAATTTCAATTAAAAATTCTTGTACTATAAGTGCTTTATGTGATACAGGTGCTGGTGTAAATCTAATGTCATATTCTATTTATAGAAAATTGGAATTGGGTAAAGTCACATCAACATCAATAAAACTACAGCTTACTAATAGAACACTTTCACGACCACATGGCAAAGTTGAGGATGTGCTCATAAAAGCAGGAAATCTAATATTCTTAATGGATTTCATAGTGCTAGACATAGAAGATGATAAAGACATTCCAGTTATATTGAGTTGACCATTTTTAGCAATGGGAGGAGCATTAATTGGCATGGAGAAGGGAGAGTTGATATTGAGGGTAGAGGATAAGCAAGAGATAATCAACATTTACACATCATATGAGCAATCACCCCAATATCAAATATTGTTGTATAATTGATGAAGAAGAGCCACTTGATCAACAAAGCTCCTAGAATAGAAAATCAAATTTTGGTGAACTTCTAGATAGAAATGAAAACGAAGAGTTCAAGGTTTGGAGAGCAAAAAGAAGATGTAAGGCTAAAAATTGCAAGAAGTGCAAGGCCAAAAATATTCTATTTGAACCACCATACGGAATCATGTTGTAGAGTCTAGTTAACTTTAAATTAAGATTCTAAAAGCATTCCAACAAATATAATTCCTTTTAATATCAAGCTTAATTAGAATTTTTAATCACCTTCAAAATATAATTTGGGTCACACTCTAATTATAACAAACTCCACCTTAATACATATCCCACCGCAATGAGTAAACTTAATAGATTCTCTACCTGGAGACAAATTCCAATGCGAGGAATGAACTTCAACTCTTTAACTAAAAACTCAAACGAACTTCTCCATCAAAATTTCCAACTGGGAAATATTATCTCGTCTACCACAAAACCCTAATGGGTTCAAACTCAAAAACCTGAGTAATTGAAATTCCATGAACACCCTTGGACACCAAAGTTGCTCAAATCACGAGAAACAAAATCAAATGTGATTAACAATTACAAAACAAAGCTGAAACAAGCCTTGTAACAAAATCACCAGATAAATGCTTCAACTAATGGATCTCGGCTAAAATGATCACCTTCAACCATGAACGAAGAAAAATTAACTAAATCGGTATCTTTTACCTATGTGGAGGCATATTCTCAAATTGGGTATATTTCTACAAATTGAATACAATGGCACAACTGATAATGGTGGCAAAGTGGAATTATCCATAACTTTCAAACTTGACTTAAAAATATTCATCAAAGTAGACCCCAAACAAAACTTCTACGGTACTGAACCAAACTCACAATCCGTCTGAGCTCCGAATTTATGCTGATTGGCCTTCAAAGT
The DNA here is from genome assembly GCA_903798385.1 of Fraxinus cuspidata. Lineage (NCBI taxonomy): Eukaryota > Viridiplantae > Streptophyta > Magnoliopsida > Lamiales > Oleaceae > Fraxinus > Fraxinus cuspidata. The sequence continues at coordinate 11,774 of CAIGRP010027126.1, read as the reverse complement.
TCCTATATTACCTTGCATGACATATAATTGGGACTTTTCCCTGCAATCGCGAATCTTCAGGACTCCACATTCACCAATGAATTTGTACCCTACATCAAGTGTTTTGACACTTCCATCAAGTAACTTAATTCTTACATTCCCTATACCAGCTATCTGACAATGCGTATTATTACCAATCACAACAATACCTTTGGGAACTTTTTCAAATGTTGTAAACGAATCCCGATTGAGACACATAAGCTGTATCAAGAATCCAATCATCTTCAAGTTTGGAATCGTCATTAGAAATCACCAAAAGATCTCCATCATTGTGAAATATTTCTCTAACACTAGCTTCACCCAAAGTATCTAATTGTTTCCCCTTCTAATTAGTTGCAGCCATTTTTTTCTTTTTTGTTTTATTATGCAACTTATAGTAATCCTTAACCAAGTGCCCATTCATTTTGTAATAATTACAAAATTTATTTGTGAAGTTAGACATTAATTTGCGTCTCACATAACCACCATCAACAACAAGTTCATCTCCATGAGCCTCAGTTCCAACGAGATGCTTCATCTTTTCTTTTGAATATAGAGCATCATAAACTTCTTCTATAGTAAGAGTACTACAACCATATAAGATTGTGTCTCTAAATGACATATATGAAGAGGTCAACGAACACAGGAAAGTCAATCTCAAATCTACTTCATCATATTGAACTTCAAAGGTTTCAAGATTAGCGACGACTTCTTTCAACACATCTATGTGATCTTTAAGAGATGTAACTTCTATCATTCGATGAGAATAAAGACGTCGCTTCAAGTGTATTTTGCTAGCAAGACTCTTCATCAAGCACAATCGCTCTGATCTTATCCATAACGTAGCGGAAGATTTCTCCTTCAAAACGCCCTAAAGAATATTAGAAGAATATAAGTTGAAAGATGAAGATGAATTTGTGATAGGGCTTTCTGATCCCTAAGTTGTTTCTCCTCTTGAATCTAAGTTGTGGACATTTTGTCAAATCCCAATAACGTATCGTCCAAATTTATCTAAGTGAGTACTGCTCGAATCTTGATCTGCCACAAAGAAAACCCAGTTTGCAATGCAAAAGCAGATTATCATAATTCATGGTTGCCATCCCAAAAATCAAAATCTCCCTATGAATAAAGTCTTAGCTCTAATAGCATTTTGTTATAAATAATGAAAAAAATACCAGATAATTTCAATATCAATTTGTTATAATGATATGCGAGAAAATAATATGACACAATATGAAATAATTGATTACAAATACAAGAACAAAATAATTGGTAGAGGAATGAAGATTTTACTAAAATATAGATAAAGAATTACAATAATTTTGTGTTTTTTATTTTTCTAACTTAATCTTAAATACAATGAATATATATATATATATATATATTGTATATGTAGGTGTATGTATATGTATATGTGAGGTGTCAAACCCTATAAGTAGAGTTATAGATGGAAAAGAATGCTCAAGACGCGTAAAAATGCAGAAATGGGCCTAGGTTGAATGAATTTGCCCTCAAGCGCTAGATGGACGCAGGCAGGTGTGCCCTACCTCTCGAGCGTCCGACGGGTGCCAACTTCACTATTTTGGGTTCACGAGCGCCAGGCGAGCATAATTACACCGAAACATCCTCCCTGGTCCATATCTTTATCTCTTGAAGTCCAACACAAATTTCAATTCCCAATTAGACTTTTAAATACAAATTCAATTAAAATTTGGTAGTTAGACTTCGAATAGGATTCCAAAAAGATTCCAACAAATAGAATTCCTCTTAATTTCAACCATAATTAGAATTTTTAATCATCTTCAAAATAGAATTCAGCTCACTCTCTAATTCTAACAATAGCAATAAAATGCAATTTCATATTGAAAAAACTTGTAATTTTCTTTAATCATTTAATATCACGACACTATAATCACCTTCATTAGATAGACAAAAAATGCCCCAACAAATGTAAGAACGACGACACCAGCTTGAAGAAAAAAACGCTTCACCCACTTGAAAAAAATAAACAAACAAATAAATAAAAATTTAAAAGTAAAATAACTTTATCAAATACATTTTACTTAATTAAAACCATACAAGTGTTGTATCAAAGTTCAACTATGTAGTCATTAATCTTTTCTCTCTAGATTATCAAAATCATATGTGGAAAAATTATTAGCTTTAATTAAACTTACAAATGTAAGATTTGATATGAACAACAACAACAACAACAACAAGAACAATAATAACTCATTGTTGTCTTAAAGCATAGTTGTAAATTGGGGAAGGTAAATTGTAAGATTTGATATGAAAAACAACAACAACAACGACAACGACAACAATAATGACTCATTATTGTCTTAAAGCATAGTTGTAAATTGGGGAAGGTAAATTGTCATTAATCTCTTGATTGTGTTCTACTAATGTAAGGTAATCTCCACAAGTAACAAAAAAAAAAAATGGTAAGAGTTATTAATAGAATTTAATGAACACGGTATAGTAAAACAATATAAATTATGAAAATGACATTTATTACCTTTTGGCCTTCTTTTTCTTTTCCAAATTGAATTCCAATCTTCCATTTGTTATTCCTATGTCCTTCACGGTTAGTGGATTCAATATTGTTACCTTGTTGACAGTAGCATCACAATTAGAATGGTCATCCTCTACTTTGAACTTCTCCAACATATAGATTGTTGTAAATTGATTGCAAGTTACTGAAAACCCAAGATAGAAATAAACCATAGGCAGAAGAGGAGAAATTTTCTATAATCGATAGTAATTGTGTTTACAATATCAAGACTCAATGATCTCAATTAAAATATAAGCTCCCTAGCTCTCAAGATGTTATTGAATGTGTATACGGAGATAAAACAATGTGGAATATGTATAGGAGCCTCTTTTTGGAGTTCTAGTTGAAGAAGAATTTATTAAATCCGAAAAATACTGAAAACTATGTTCAGGTGGTCCTTCAGCGCCACCATCGCAGCCCCTGGCGATGTTTTCAAATGGGGCTGTTGGTTTCTCTTTTTCTTCATGGCATCGCATCGCCACGACCATGGTGCCACAGGGCCCACTCTCGGATTTGATCCTTCTAATGATATTTTGACCATCCCAAATTCTTTTTCCAAGTCAAACTCTTAATCCTTGATAAAATTTGATCTTTATCAATTAGGATTATCAAACCAAAAGTCCTTAAACTTCCTTTATTCAACTAAATACAAAATTATAAACACACTAAAACAAACCTCCACCTTAAAACCAAATACCAATACAAGGAATTCAAAACACATCTTCAAGTATAAACCATTCCACCTCTTCCAAACAAGCCCCAATAGACTAAACCAATGACAAATACCAATTAAGTTCAAGCAATGCTCAAATATAGCAATGGAAAGTTGTTTTGTCATCATATCAGCAGGATTATCCTTGGTATCAACCTTGCTCACTACATTATCAACAGAGCAATCACATCACATACAAAATGATACCTTACATGAATATGTTTAGTCATCTTGTGAAACATCTGATCCTTAGTCAAGAAAATAGCATTGTGTCTATCACAATACATTGTAGAAATCTGCAAATCTTCATTGATTTTATCAATCAATCCTCTCAACCACATAACCTTACATACATCTATAATGGTCATGTACTTTGCCTTTGTTGCTGACAAATCTACTGTACTATACAAAGTAGCTTTCAGCCGATAGTACTGCCTCTAAGGGTAAACACATTTCCTGTAAATGATCTCCTTTTATCAAGATCACCTGTATAATTTGAATTCACATACCCAATGACTCCATCTGTATTACTACCAAAATGCAAACAAGCATTAGAAAAGCCCCTTAAGTATATGAATATCCACTGTACTGCTTTCCAATGTTCCTTACCAAGATTTATCATCAATCTGATAACTGTACTAGCTTCATGCGCCAAATTTGGTCTTGAATAAACCATAGCATACATAAGCTGACCAACTGCACTAGAGTAAGGAACCTGAGAAATGTAATCAATGTCTTCATCTGATTGAGGACACAAGTTATATGATAATTTAAAATGGGCAACCAATGGAGTATTGAAACCTTAGAGTTCAGCATATTGAACCTTTGGAGCACTTTCTCAATGTATCCCTTCTTACTCAAATATAATATGCCAACCTTCATGTCCCTCAAGATTTTCATACCAAGAATCTTCATTGCTGCACCAAAGTCTTTCATCTAAAACTCCTCACAAAGCCGAGCTTTCACTTTTATGATCTCTATTTTATCCTTAGCTGCTATGAACATGTCATCAATATATAACAACAAATATGTAATCGATTCACCATCTCCCTTCCTAAAGTACACACAACTATCATAACTGCTTCTAATGAAATTATGAGTAGTCATGAATGAATTGAACCTTTTATACCACTGCCTCAATGACTGCTTTAGTCCAAACAAAGGCTTATTTGACAAACATACGTAATTTTCCTTTCCAAAAACTATGAAATCCTCTAGTTGTTGTATGTAACTACCATCCTCAAGTTCTCCATGCAAGAATATTGTCTTGACATCCACTGCTCAAGCTCCAAGTTATCCTTAGCCACAACCCCAAGTAAAGCTTTAATTGAGATATGTTTTACTATTGGCAAGAACACATCTGTGAAGTCAACAACTGGAATGTGATTGTAACCCTTTCCAACTATTCTGGCCTTATACTTTGCATCTTCAATCTCTGACGTGCCTTCCTTCTTTTTAAACACCCACTTGTTGTACCCAACCTTTTTACTTAGGTAATTTCACAAAGTCCTAAGTATTATTTATTCAATGACTCTATTTCATCCTGCATAGCAATCGACCATATGCTGGAATCACTACAACTGACTACCTATGAATATGTTGCAGGCTCCTATATATATTCCACATTGTTGTATCTCTATACATAGAGTCAATAATATCTTGGGAGCTAAAGAACGTATTTTTCAATTGAGAGCATTAAGATTTTGATATTGTAAGCGTAATTACTATTAATTATAGTGAATTTCTCATCCTCTGCATGTGGTTTTTTCCCATCTTAGGTCTCCACGTAAATCTTGCTTCCTTTGTGAGCCATTATTTTCATATTACCCTTATGTTCTCATCTTTAATTATTTAGCCCGGTTCTCAACAAGTGATATCAAAGAGATTTCGCTATCTTGTTTGTTTTATAACATAGATAGTATCTTCATCCCTGTCAAGTAGTTTTATTACTTTGGCTAGTTTTTCTTTTACAACCTTAGTTTTCAAATAATGGGAATCCTCTATTTTTAACTTCTCTGACATATTGATAGTCATTTCATGCCTTTTAAGTAGTTTCATTGCTTTGGCTAGGTTTTGTTTGACAGTCTTAGTTCCCAAATGATTTGGAAGACTTCCCATTCTTCCTTGACAAGTCACTTTTGTCATTAGTTGCTGCAATTCTTTTATTTTCTTCTTTTGTCTATTTCTTCAATATGAATTGTAAGGGCATGCTAATGAGATTATTCAAATCAAACACCTTTAAAAGTATGTTATTATAAAATCTCCAAAGAGTGAAATAGCTTGCACGACCAGGAAACATCAAATGTAAGAGAGGTATAATAGAGTTTGTGTACTCTTTTTTGGGCTTCAATTGCTTCGTAAGTATAAAACACATAATCGCTACACACTTCCTACATTCTTACTCCAAAACAACACTTTAACCACTCTCAAAAAGATTCTAGCATTATATACACATAAGAAGATCAAATGTCGTCTGTTAATGATTTTAGGTGTTCAAATATAGAGACTATTTTAGGTATTTAGATTTAATTATATTATGGATGACTTTAGCATGTCATTCATAATTAATTAAATATAGAGTGATTAGATTATTTTGATGAATTAAAGATGTCAGAATCTGAACTAGAATTGTGTATGTTGATACCACTTGCTAGGAATAGAATAAATAAGATTATATGACATAATATGAGGTAGCAATCACAACATAGGAATAATTAACAAAGGAGTGACAAATTTATTAATATGAAGAAAAAATACAAAATATTTTGTTGCTAACTAGATTCTAACTTATACAAAGTCATATGAGAGCCATACATCTCGTGGACTATATATAAGATCCCAAAGAATATGTTATAATTGGAAAGAGAACCAAGAACCACGTCAAAAGAAAGAAACAATTTTTCCACATATATACGCCGCTCGAGTAGCAGCCTCGAATGGTAAGCAGCTGTAGGCCAGCGACGGCTGCAAGGCTTCCAATGGTGCCCAATCCCTGAGTTTTGGTCCAAATTGATTCCAAACACCCAATTTCTGCCCCAAAACTTCCCATACCTCTTTAACACCATTTTCAACCAATTGGCGTACATCCAACGGAATTTAAGTCACGAAATAACAAACCTCAACCCACACAATTCCACTGCAATGAACAAATTTTCAAAATTTCTCTACCTCGAGTTAAATTAAACTCCAAGGAATAAATCAATAGCTTTTAAAAAAATAAAAAAAAAACCTCTCCAACAAAATTTTTTTCCTCTTCGATAAAGTCCAACTAGGAGGAATCCAAGCATTATTCAGTAGAACTACCTTAGGTTCCTAAAAATCACTCTAATTATCAACATGAGCAACAAAATGTCAAAATAAATCATCAATCATAGAATAGGGCAAAACCACACCCTAAAACATAATCAACACCACAAATTGTTTTTATAGAAGGTTCTTCTACAGGTTTAATACTTTCAACCACACTTAAAGTGCGCCCAACTAAATTAGTATACTCGTACCTATGTGGAGGCCTAATATTTCTTTTAGGTTTGTCTCTAGCAATTGAGAAGGATAGCACCACTAGTGATGGTAGCAAAGTATCATTATCCATAACCTCTAAACTCAACTAAGATGTATTCTTCAACATGGACCCCAAGCCAAACTCCAACATTGTTATACCAAACTAAATATCTATTAAAGTTCAAAACCTCTACTAATTGATCTTCAAAGATTCTGTATAACCTTGCAAGACATAAAACAGGGACCGTTGCTGCCCCTCCAACACAACACGGGCACATTTACAAACCTTAGAGCTCCACCTTCACCAGTGAACTTGTACTCTTGTAAATCAAGAGTACTCAAAGAGATAAGATTTCTCTTCAATGCTGGAGCATGTCTCACCGCATCAAGTGTTCTCACCGTCCCATCCAACATCTTAAGTCTGACCTTTTTAAATAGCAGCTAGCTTGTAGGGTGCATTGTTACCCATAACTATAACACCTTTCAAAACCTCTTCATATGTTGAAAACAAATCTCAGTTGGGACATATATGGAAAGTGCAAGTTTTATCAAGAATCCAATCCTCATCATTTTTGGAATCGCTGTAAAAAATAACCAAAAGTTTTCCATCACTCAAACTCTTCTTTGTAACATCGGTTATACCTTAAGTTTCTGGTTGCTTTCACTTCTTCCATCACATTAAGTATTCTCAGTGTCCTATCAAAAATCTTAAGTCTAGCCCTTTTAACAGCAGAAACTTGCAAGTTGCATTATTGCCCATAACTATAACACCTTTGGAAATTTCTACATATGTTGAAAACAAATCCTGATTAGGACATATATGAAATGTGCTAGCTGTATCAAAAATCCAATCCTCGTGAGTTTTGAATCGCTGTCATAAATGATCAAAAGTATTCCATCACTCAAATAGTTCTCTGCAACATCGGCTTTATTTAAAGTTTCTGGTTGCTCTTACTTCTTAATTGTAACCAAATTTTCTCTATTCTACAAATTGTAACAATCTTTCTTGATGTGCCCATTCTTCTTGTAATAGTCACAAACTTTATTACCAGAGTTAGACTTCAAACTGCCCCTCTCATAACCCCGTAAACAACAAGACCTTCTTCTTGAGCTTCAGATCCAACGAGATGCTTTATCTTCTCCTTTGAAAATAAAGCATCATAAACTTCCTCAACGACGAGGGTATCACAACTATATAATATCGTATCTCTAAACGACATATATGAAGCGGGCAACGAACACAATAAAATCAAACCCAAATCCTCTTTATCGTACTTAACCTTCAAAGCTTCCAAATCAGTGATAATTTCTTTAGAGATGGCAAGGTGATTTTCTAAGAATGTGCCTTCTATCATACGATGAGAATACAAACGCTGATTTGGGTGTAATTTGCTAGTTAGACTCTTAGTCATACACAATATTTCCAAATTCAATCATAACACAGTTGCGATTTTCTCCTTTAAAACATCCTGAAGAATATGATTCGAAAGAAGAAGATGAATCCACGATCAAGCCTTTCGATCTTTCCTCCATAGACCAATTTGAGGGCATCTTGTCAAATTCCAACATAGTCCAAGTACTGCTCACATATTCACATGTCACAATTAGAATCTTGTATTCGGGTCCAAAATCGAAATATCACACTTCATGGTTCCCATCAAGAACTGATACCACTTGTTAGAATCTGAACAAGAATTATGTATGTTGATACCACTTGTTAGAAATATAATAAACGAGATTATATGGTACAATATAAAATAGCAATCACAACACAAGAACAATTGGCAGAGGAATCAAGAATTTATTAATATGAAGAAAGAATACAAAATATTGTGTTGCTAACTTGATTCTAACTCATCGAAAGTCATATGAAAGCCATGAAATTCGTGGACTGCATATAGGATCCAAAAAAATATGTTATGGTTGGAAATAGGATCAAAAACTGCGTCAAAAGAATGAAACGAATTCCCCTGGATATATACGCTGCTCAAGCGGCAAGCGGGTGATAAGCGAGGGTGATGGTAGTGTTTCTAATGGCTCCCAGGCGTAGAGTTTCAATCCCAAAGCTTCCCAAATCTGCCCCCAAATCTCTTTAACACCCCTTCAACCAATCCATGAACATCTAACGAAATTTGGGTCACAAAATAACATAAAAAGTGCAAGAGAAACAATATGTTTATTCTATTTTAATTTTCAATAAACGAAAATTATGTTAATATAGCTGTACATAAAAATATATTAGATCAACCACTTTGGTATTACAAGTTTCTAGATTTCTTGGGTTTGTCTCCCAATAAAATACCTTAGATACATTTCCACAATTCGATTCACTAGTTCGGTCTAGCCATCCATCTGCCGCTGATAAGTGGAACTAAAATTGAATTTAATGCCATTACACTAAAATAAAAATCTTCAAAAGGTACTTGTAAATATCAGATTGCTGTCACAAACAACATATTCGAGCATCCTATAGAACTTAATGATGTGCTCAAAAGATAATTGAGAATGGTGTGGACCGTGTAAAAGTAAGAAATAGGGATGAATTGACTATATTTGGAAAATCTGCCAACCATAACATAAATGGAAGATTTTCCTATGGAAGTCGGCAATCCTTCGGTAAAATCTATGGATATGTCGGTCCAAACATCTTTGGGGAAAGTGCATATTAAACCTGTAGCTTTGGAATGCTCCACCTTGTTACGCTGGAAGACTGGCATTCTTGGAAAAAACTTCCTTATGTAGTTCCGCATTCGTTCAAACGTGCTCCGTATAGGAATGACAAAAAAACCATTCAACTCGATACCCGTGGGACCTCGTTCCATTTAAGGCGAGGATTCCCACCTAATTGGGTAAACAAGGTGGGGGCAGGATTTGGGTAATAGAAAAACAGAAAAAAAAAAAAAAATTTCTTTAAAGAATATGGAGAATAGCAATTGGGTCCCCAACCTTTCAAAATTTAGCAGAGACTATCCAAACCTTTCATTTTGAAAGCTGAGGTCCCAAACTTTTAATTATCATTGCAGATGGCAGACACGTGGATAGAATTCGTCCATCCATCCATTAGTTGACCAAGAAATTAAATTTGACCACATTTTTTAACAAGTTCATAAGGGCAAAATAGTCACCACAATCAAAACCCAGACCACCGCCATCGCCGCCACTATACAGTGCCTGCCAGCAGACCCCTGTTCCTTTTTAGACTTAATAAACTCCAAAGTATCCAATCCACCACCCCAAGCATCATTCCCTTCAAACCCTTCTACACCTATGTGTTGACTCAATAGCTATAGTCGGATGCAACGAGGTCACCTCAAGCCCTACCAAAATTCACCTACCTCCATCGCGCCGGCGACCACCACCAGCACCATCGCAGAAAACCCAATCGAACCATAGTGGCTGGAACAAACCGAAATCAACTCTATTCTTGTTGGGAATGAAGTACACGGTTTGAGACCTCAAAATCTGATCGATAATCCATTGTAAATATTAGGTAAAATATTTATTCACGATTGCTTAACTTCTTTTGTATTGTAGAAATTGTACATTCAATTTGGTATTCCTACTATGATTTTCGCAAAAAAAAATCCAGAACTTCTTTCGTGGTCTTTGATTTGCCAAGCTTGATTAGCAATATATATTCATCATTATGACATTGTTTGCTAATCCATTTGCCTGCAAAATCAAGAACCGTTTGAGAAAAAAGCATGGCAAGGCAGATGAAAAACCACAAATGAAAGCCCGATGTGGGTTGTTTGCAGTCAAGGTTGTTTGTTGTAAGCGGGGCTGGGCATACCATCAAAACGTCACTAGATTTACTTTACTTTACCCGTAAACCGTAGACTTAATAAAATAATTAACTATACTTTTAGCGGAAAGCATAAAAATTTAGCTTAAGAATTTAATTCGAGAGTTATTTAATTCTAAGTAATATCATTTCGTATCAAGGGATTAAGTCACATTATTTTCGTGAAATTCTATGATGAAAATGAAAAATCAATGTTGCTGCTTTTATTTTTTATCTCAGTGGCAATTTCAAAAATAAATTCTTTTGGATAGCTATCGACCTTGAAAGTTAATGAAATTTTATAGTAAAGTAAGAAATTCTTTATATTATGACATATCCAAAAATCAGCTTCCTTCGGCGACATATGAGGTAATAAAATTTTTTTTAAACCCCTAGCGACTCGGTTTAGAAGGTAACCCATGAGGCTATCAAACGCCACTGGTTTTGTCCAAAAATTCTTACTAAGGATTGAGTTACGAATTTTTAAAGTCAAGTGCAAAAGTTGAAAACAACAACACTACCTAGTACAGTTTGCTTTAAGGAACATATAAAATTTTACCGAGATCGGATTGACATGATTCCAAGTTTATTTAGTAGCTAACATATGAGGCTATCAAATACCACTGATTTTGTCGAAAAATTCTAAGTAACGATTGAGTTATGAATTTTTGAATTTCAGGGTAGAAGCTAAAAATTTAGAAAAACAGCAACACTAAATCGCTAACACTTTCTTTTGTGGTAAATGGCGACTTGTAAGTTATTTATATAATACATAACTACTTTTAAACATAACTTATTCATAAAAATGTTCTTAGAATAATTCCACATATGATATTCATAGAATTCAAATAAAAAAACTTAAATGTTGCATAATCGAATTAAAAACGTTAAGTCACCAGCATCTCCATAGCATGTTGCATCATCCTCTACAATCATCCATGCCCCAAGCATATCAAATCAACTTGTAAGAGGGGAATTAAGCCATGAGTTTGAAAATCAATAGATATCATCGATGCATTTCATTATCAAATTAGAAATTTGAATTGTAGATTCATACCATCTCACGTAGAGGGATTTCCAGAAAAATTCAATTTACATAGCATTATCATACAACGTAGAGCCGAAGAATGATCATTTAAACTATAGTAGTGCCGAAGCACCATAACCAGAGGTACCAATTCATTCAAACTTTTAATGAAATATCA
>CAIGRP010027113.1:0-25830 GCA_903798385.1 Fraxinus cuspidata | reverse complement strand
CCTAGAATTTGGGGCGTTACATTTATCATGTGCTTCAATCTGAGATTTGTTTAACTTAGTTTATAATTCACAATTTGAACTTGCAATTAGTACAACTATTGGAAGGTCATATTTCATTATAACTTGCTGTCTTTCCTAATTATGGGTTGAGTGGACCGCCCATGCTGAGGCCCTCTCAATGACTTTTACCATTGAGGGCATGTGATGTTCACTTTAGCGAGTAAGGAAGTGGTCCCTTACAGGATACATCTTTTTATTGGAGTGCATATACTTTCCTACCTGGTGGCCGAGCCACAAGGCATGGGCTTCTCTTCTTTTCAAGAATTTTGACAAAACCACTTTCATTGAATTAAGAAAATTGTACAAACTAAATATTTATGTTTCTACTGATAATACTTCCTCAAATGTTCTGCATCCAAGGATGAGGATGCACTTTCCCATCCAAATTTTCAATTTTATATGTTACTAGCCGAACCTCTTCTTTGATGCGGTAGGGGCCCTCCCAGTTAGGACCAGGAGTGGGAATTCGTGGTTCTTTAAAAGATAAAAATAGCACCAAGTCGTTCAGACAAAATGACTTCTTCTTAACCTTAGAATTGTAGTATCGGGTCATCTTTCTTTGGTAGGCAGCCAATTTAACTTGAGATTCATTCCTCTTTTTATTAAGGAAAGCAAATTTGTACCTCCTCAACTCATCATTAGTTATTTCACTGAAATATAAGTGAAGATGAGAGGGTAGTCCCACTTCAACTAGGCTCATGGCCTCTACACCGTAAGCCATAGAAAAAAGAGTTTCTCTGGTAACCATCCTGCTAGTGGTTAGGATAGCCCACAGGACTTGAGGTAGCTCATCTATCCAAGCTCCCTTTGAAGCATCCAACTTTCTCTTGAGAGTGTATTTGATTATTTTGTTGACAACTTTCACCGGGCGTTGGTCTGAGGATGGTAGGGGATTGAAAAAGTGTTTTTTGATTTCTAACTCCTCGTATAGGTCTCTGACCTTCTTGGTGTCGAACTGTTAGCCATTATCAGATACAATCAAATGGGAAATCCCAAACCTGTAGATGATATTCTTCCATAAGAACCTGGAAGTATTTGCTTCTATAATCTTAGAAAGGGGTTCAACCTCTACCTACTTAGTAAAATAATCAATGGCGACCATTGTGAAGCTGGCGCTGCCCCTTCCTTTTGGTAGAGGTCTTACGAGGTCAATCATCTACTTGGTAAAAGGTCAAGGGCTGGAAACAATGCTTAATTCCTGGGAAGTTTGTCTTTGTATTGTCTCAAAACGTTGACACTTATCACATTCTCTGACGTACTATTGCGCATCCTTCTTCAAAGTAGGCAGTAATATACTTACCTCAAAACCATTTGTGCCAAGGCCCACCCTCTCGCATGGTTACTTTCTTGAAGTACATAGGTGGTTTGTTTGCCCCCTATGCATCAAATGAGGGATAAGAAAAGGCATCACTTGTATAGCATACCATCCTAAAAGACAAAGTGTGCAATTCGTCTTTTGACCTTTTGTGCTTCCTTTTTGTCAGAGGGCAATATTGGATCTTCGAGGTATGCTATGATAGGCTGCATACATAGGAGAGTGTCCTTAACCCACATCACTATTTCATTTTCACAAGTGGGGGTCTTGGAAGATGTTCTATGGGCACAACGGTAAGTAGTTCAGAGTCTCTACTGCTCGCCAATTTTAAAGGGGCATCGGTATGAGCATTTTCCATTTGTGGAATATGTATCAAGTCGAACCTTTCGAAAGCTGGGACAATTTCCATCACTAATTTCAGATACGTGGCCATATCCATATCCCTGGCTACAAAATTACTATTGGCCTGACTTACCACCAACTGGGAATCAATATTGATGGTTAGCCTCTTTACTTGCATTTTTTGGATCAATCTGAGGCCGGCTATAAAGGCATCGTATTTCGCAGCATTGTTGGTTGCCTTAAATCCAAATCTCACAACATATTTAAGCTTATGCCTTTTAGGGCTGACTAAAACAACCCCAGTCTCAGATCCTGTATCTCCAGAGGAACCGTCATCATAGAGGTTCAAGCTGGGTGGCTCGACGGGTTTCATTTCTGTAATATGAGTAAAATCTTCTACGAAATCTGCTAAGCATTGGCCTTTAACGATGACTCTTGGTGTGAACACAATAACGAGGGCCTAGCTTATCCAATTTAGATGCTTCTTCAGTACATCTCCCTTCTTCAGGGGCTCGTGTTACTCCATTGACTGCCTCTTCTTTAGAGGCATCCGACATTTTGACTTTTCTCCTTGTTTATGAGCTTTCTGCTCAGGGACGTCATGGATATCTGTGTTTATTCTAACCACATTGATGTCTTGAGGCTCCGCATTTTTTAAGGAATTCAGATAGTACTTGTTTTCGCTCATTTGATCGCCTCTAACAGTGGCGATCCCATTTTCAGTGGAAAACTTCATGTGTAGGTGGTGAAAGGATGTAGTAGCCTATAACTCCTTCAATGCTGGACTTCCCAACACCTCATGGTAGGCGAAGTGATTGTCGACCGCCAAGAACTCCATGAAGTGATAGGCGATTAGTGGTGTTGTTCCCATTTCTACTGTAAGGGTAATCTTTCCCTTGAAACAATGCTATCTCTAGTGAAACAATATAGTGGAGAACTCATGAGGGTAAGTTCATGATCCGCTTGCATTTTGTTAAAAGTTGCCTAAAGATAATGTTTATCAAGCTTCCATTATCTACCAGCATTCTTTTAGGGCCATTTCGTACTATGATGCCCTTACTACAAGGCATCATGATGAGGATAGTGCAGTCAAGTTGCATCATCTTGCGTGAATATGATGGGCTGCACCTCATTCCCCGATTAGGGATCGACTATTGTTAACTACGAAACTTGCCATTGGAAGACCCTGACCTCCATTGCATAATTTTTTTTGGGCATTCCTGGATTCCTCCCAACATAGGGCTACCAAAGATAGTATCAATTTCTTGAAACGGTTCGTAGTTAGCATCAGCTAGAGGGCTCATCAATTGTCTTTGCCTTTGCCTCTTACCTTCCTTGGGTCTTTCCTCATCGTTTTCCCGTCTCCAAGGAACGCCATCCCTTTTAGGGCACCTGGCCTCACCTCTCCTAGGCTGTTGATCTTGCCTAGGAGGAGGAACATTTTACTCGTGGGCGCCTGTTCCTTTGTTTTTTTGGCCGAGGGTAAGGCAATGTCTCTACAATCGAATGAGTTGTGGCTATATAAGTGGTGGTAGGTGCAATAGAGGGATGTTTTCCGCTGTTTTTAGGTTCGAAACTTCGCCCTACCTCTTCCTCCTTGGGCCACTTGGTGGTGGAGCCGTTCCTGGACATCTGGGTTGACTTCCTCATAGGCCAACGCGGGTACTACATTCAATGTTGTTGTGGCCAAAGTTTGTCTTGAATGAATGTGTTCATCAAGCCGTCCTAGTGTTGCATCAGGTGTGAGGTGGGACCTCTCCCCCGCTACCTTTGAGGAGGTTGGAGTCATCGACTTGCCCTATTACGATGATCTCTCAATTCATCATTGATGATCTCGCGTTTTATCATTTCTAGTAAGGTATCATAACTGGTTGGGTCTTTATTCTGCACGTCCCTCCAAAAGAGAGAGTTCATATCCAACCCTCCATCTTAGGGCTGCCAAAGCTTCTCTATCGGCTTTAACTTGCTTTTACTTCTAGTGACTTGATTTTGCTTTCAAATTTCAATTACTTGATTTAGGGTTCACTTAAAACCATTCTTAATAGCAAGATTGTTTTATATTTTTTTCATCATTAAATTCAAGACCAAAAACTCAAAATTCGGCATCAATTAAATTGTGCTCGCACAAAACGAATTTTCTAGCTCCGCCCATGCAGTCTTGTAAACTATATATTAACCATATAAACAAAAATCAATCAATAAACTAATGAACAGGCTGGTTAACCGCAAACCAGAAAATCGGTCACGATTTTTACCAATTATATAAGTGTCTCTTCAATTTTGTTTTTTTTTTTTTAAATGATTCAATTTTGTTAAATGGGCTCAATTGCATTGTGAATCCCAATTCACTCGCCTTTAACAAGTTGCTGCTTTTAAAGGAGAATCCTCGTGCAATTTTTTGTGCTTAGCCGATGTGAAAATAAAGCTGTGGGTATGGTTTTAAAAGATAATCCTCATGCACATTCCTTTGTCGTCCGGGATTGCCATGGAAGCTACAGGGCCTATGGTTTAAATGTTTAATTATTTACTTCAACTCTACATTCATATGGATTTAAATCATGGTCCCCAAAGCACAAAGAATTTCAATTGAACAAAGTAAATCATTTTGAACATATGAATGATTAATTTTTGAAGTTTTAAAATATATTATAAGATAATAAATTTAATTGACAAACATGGGTTTATATTTATTTTGAATTAGTAGTACTAAAGTTTAAAAAATTATTTTTGTTAGAATATTTTATTATTTATGCATGTATTTATTTACTTAATTTCGGCACCCGGTTCGACCATTGACCCTTATTTTTTTCGGGTCAATGTTCGGGTCGGTTTTTAAAACTAAAACTCATACATGCGAAGGATGACTTCAAGGAGACACAGCGGGCTTTAATTTAGCACAACTTGAAAACGCATAAAATTCTCACCAAAAGTTATTATACGTACATTTTTTTTTTCTCAACATGAGGTACGACTTCAAAATATAATACACCGTTAATTTAAATATAATATACTAACGACTTTATCTTCAACGCCAAGAGAAAGTGTTAATTTCAAGACAGAGTTGTTACAGAATGACAATTGCCGGGATTTTTAGTTTACAATTAATATATGTCCAGGCCTATACCATAAGAATGTATAAATCCTGTAGCTGCAGGATTATTTTGTGCAATATTGGTCGCCAGGCGTGGGTTACTATCTATATATTTTTTATATGATATAGTATTGGAAAAAGGTAGCCTCACTCTCCAAAAACACACATTCAATCGCTGCCCACCAACTCTAATCTCTATATATACGTAATATACATGTGTCTGATCTTTCAAACTTGCATTCTAAAACCCTTAATCATGGATATTCCACTGAACCCGGTGGCTGTGCTTGTCTTCCTCATAATACTGATGGGGGTTTCTGGTCTTGCTTGGTTAATTTTCAAACTCTGTATTTTCAACCAAGGGGTTTCCCCGGCGGCTACCAGTGATCTAGAAAATCAAGGTGGTTGTTGTGGAACCTTCCATCTGCACTTCCATGTTCTCAGTATTTCTGGATTCGCATAGTTTTAATTTCCATATCCTCATTATGTACACAACCTACGTCAAAAAATTAGAAGAATGAATCCATATCCTTGCTCAAAAAATCTTCTTCTAGTTGTCTTTAATCCTTTGACATTGAAGGAAGTAATAAGATTGTTTTACATGCTTATTTTTTCTTATAAACTTCTATTACACTTGCAAATTCGAGCGATTCTCTACTTAATTTAGTGTAAATATTGTTTGGCAATAAGCTAAATCATGACCCTTGAAACCAAAAAGAAATCGAGAAACTTATTCACAAAGAATGAAGTGAAGAACACGAGATATTTCACGTAGAAAACACAAAAGGAGCTGTCGAGAGAGCATTTTCAAAGAGCGCTATAGAGAAATGAGAGAGTTAATGGATGTTAGGCTAGGGTTTCCACTTATTTATATGAGGAACCCAAACCATTGATCAAAAGATAATCCAAAAGTCAAGATTCACCTATCTAGATATTTGAGCAACACACGAGAATATGTTTACACCTCTAAAATAGCCAACTCTCCACTTTAGGCCTGGTCAATGAACCAATATAGTGCGGAATCACTTGGGTTTGAAATATCACTTCAGTTACGGGCCAAAGCCTTTGAAGTCCACTAAATCACACCATTGCCCATTAAAAGTCGTGACAACAAACCAAACATAAATCAATTGAATATTTTTTTTCTTTCAAAATTATGGGAGTCTAGTCAATTTCGTTTTGGCAAAGTATTATTTGGAAGGGTTACCGATTGAGATTATCTCCCACTCTGTTCACTTATTTTCACTATAGATGAGGGGTTTAGCTGTCCTTTCTTCCATTTTATGTTCCTTTTTTAGGCCTCGTTGGGTGAGACAAAAGTGAAAGTGTGTCTAGCTTTAACATAATGTTAAATGGTCGCATTAATTGAGTCATTATGTCGTGATCTTCATCTTTTCTGTGGGAGTTGATTTGACTCGATATGATCTTAATAGGTGTTGATTTTGTACAATTAAGTAACGAGTGAAAATATAAAAGAACAATGCCATTGACAATGAAGCTATTCACGACATTTTCTACAGTGACAGCCTTTTAAAACTAAAATTAAAAAAGTGAGGTTATTTTTCACCATGTCCTTTTAAGAACGTTTACCTGATAAAGTACTTATCTATCTATCGTAATAAAATTTTGAGTACAAATTATTTGTCATGTCTCTTTTCATAGACGTTGAATACATGCTTGAAGGGCAGAACAACGGATTAGGGAGCTTTAATACGTGTTATGGTGAGCCGGGCCGAGCTGGACATATATGAAAGTGTTCCGGGGAATCGCAGAGACTTTCTTGTTGCAATGGCCACAAAGGCCTTCCTAGATTGATGAGTAAAATGCACCTCTTCAAAAGTCTAGCCTTAAAATTTGTGGAGACTTGGTAATTCTATTGCTATATTTGGTGAATTTCTATACTTTTGATCCATCGTGGTGTCTCAATCTTTGAACTAATGGCAATAGTAACTTTGCTAGATTTAAGTTAGAAAGTTTCAAATAATTAAGCCATATTTGGTGATCAAAATTTTAAGTTAAAGTCGGCAACTAATTTTAACTATACATTTTATGATATTCACAATTTTTATTAACTTTTCGACAACATATTTCATCATTTTTTATCAAAATCTACTAAAAATCTATTTTTTTTAGTTACAACCAACAAGGGCTCAGTCTTATTTTCGATAAGTTTGAGATCGGTTATATAAAAAAAAAATTCTACTTCTTGTTTGGCTCAAATAGACCCCAATCACTAACACGATATGTTAAATCAATTTAAATTTCAAAATTACACACATGAGGGCAAACAAATTCTTTGTCCAAATTAATAAAGAATAGTGGGTAACGTTCAAAAAGGTACTTGCATATTTTCCATGCCAATAGGAAAACCACTCATTATCCACTGGAATCAAGCAAACCTAAAATCTTAATCCTTGAAAACCAAGAAGCATCCATTTTCTTTGTAAGGAGGAAACCAAAAAGGAACCTCTTTGGACATCCTATAAGGTTTCCTCAAATCATTTATTGCACATATAAATAACTTGAGGAGAAACATTTCTTTATCAAATTACCCCTAAAAGTTTTCAATAGCAACCAAGTTCAAGGTATGGAAGCCAAAACACTTATTGAAGAATTTGACCCTTTATGTATATGGCAACGTAAGGAGGATCGTGACGTTCTTGAAATCCATCTCCAAGGTATTGCATTTTGCCTTTCATTTTCCTGTTTTTCTAATCTTTTACAACATGTACGTGAATAAGATTTAATATGACCTCTCTAATCGATTAATAATATGATTTAAATTCTTGACCCCATGTTTGTTACTCATTTTTCACTACTCCTGTCTGAGTCTCTACTTTCCTTTTGGCATTTCAAATAGATAGCTCTAATTCGAATATCAGACACCATATATATATATGTATATGCTACTAATAGGTTACAATGTATTTCAAGAAATTATATAAATGCAAGAAAAATAAATCTAGTTAACAAAATCATTTTACTCTAAAGATCCTAGTCGATAATAATCAACACATAGGTCGATTTAACATGCCAGATTTTTTATATTGACATTAGTATATATACAATATTGTTTAAATTTATTAACGAAGCCCATAATTTAATTTCCTTGATTCCCTCTCTTATTCAAGAATTCAAGAAGGAACAAATCAAAGCACAAATCAGAAATTCACGGATCCTCAAGATCTCTGGAGAACATCCATTAGATGCTCTAAGAAAAAGCAGATTCTACAAGGAAGTTACAATTCCAAAAAACATAGATGAAAATGCAATTAGTGCAAAATTTGTCAATGGCTGTCTCTACATTTTAATGCCAAAAAAACTTTCAATCTCTGAAAAGAATGAAGCAGCAGAATCTACTCATGAAGATCAGACCGAAAAACAAATTCAAAATGGAATTGATAGCAATAAACTAGAAACATTTGCAGATATAAAACCTGCTGAGAATACACCAGAAGAGTCTGAATCTCGATTACAAACGCTTGGCAAGGTGGTTGTGACTCTTGCAACACTGGCGGCTCTAATTGCTTATGTTGTTTACATGTATAGATATATGGTTCCTGAAATTGTTGAATATTTTTAACATGTGCATGTCCAATATTCTAAAACATTTGTGCAGATTGAATTTCTAATTAATAATAAATGACAAACACGTGTTTTTATTCTTTAGATAATCGACAAACTTAGGAGTATCGAAGGGACCCTAGCTCCTGCATGGTGGTTGGTCGTCGAGCCATATTTTTTTATTTTTTTGAATTTTTTAAGCTCAGTTAGTGGAGCATGACTTGTCTTGCACGAGCGCCAGTGTATTTGACACAGGTTCGTGGTTTTTTCGGTTGGACCGGCTGATCTTGTTTAATTTTTTTAACATTGCTTTCTATTGATTAAACTTTTTAAACTTATTTTACCTTTATAAAAAAAAATACAAGAACTTTCAATCTCTAAAACCACGGAGTGCACCACCAAATCCTAGCACTACAATTGTCATTACTGCTACCACCATCATTCTCGCGCGCTGCCACAACTACCATTGCTGTTGCCACCTCTCTGTCAAACCTTACCACCACAACCACTGCCACTCAACCAAATCCTAACCTAGCCGACCTTAAATTGTCATCGGCGATGATTTAGAAAAAAAAATCTGAATTTTCAAATCTGTCTTCAAAGTCGAATTTATTTTCATGGCTAAATGGTGTTACATGTAGGGAAATGTCAAGGAAAAGCTAAATTTACTTATGATGTAAAGGTTGTTGGTCTTGTAATCTACATTTTGTGCGTAATGACGTATGAGGATGAGGACTTACTAGATTGCTGCATTACGTTGTTCACGAAATGTGTTGTGTGGTATTTTAAGCTATTTACTAATATGAACCTATAGTTATCTATCAGATGTCAAGTTTGAGACTGTTCCTAGAAGTTAATTCCATGGTTTTTTCGGTAAATTTTAGTTTGCTTCGTGGTATAGTGGACGAATGATGGTGGATATTGTACCAACGATGGTGGTGGTGGTAGTGTGTAATGGTTTCAAACGAGTAGCGTAATATAATCATAGTTGTATAATGTATGTAGTTGAAAATGATTACTCTTCTAAGAGTTTCGTCTGGTTGGACAGAATAGAGTTTTATTTGGAAAAAATATGATACACCATTTTTATCATGTCTCTCTACCCTACCATTTACCTGTCTAGGTAAGTTTCGATGCTATTCTTTTGTTTTCTGGCAACAGCCCTACCATTTTATACGCACTTTTCATGCAGCAATTAGAGAGTCTCGACTTTGATAGACCAATGACTCGCTTTACGTATGGCATGCACACGAAACTGTAGGTTACCAAAAAAATGTGCACATTACCAGGGACGGACCCTGGATTATGGTTCGGGAGGGGACAGAATTGCGTAAAAAATACGTTCAAATTAGACAATAAGATAATACTCAGAATGTAATACTTTTTTTATAATCGTTCTTTACGATTTCTCATATTTTGAAAACGCTGTATAATAATCACGCACAAATATACCAACAGTGAAATGGGAAAGTTAAAAGATGAACATCAAGAATTGAAAGAAAAGGTAAGTGGGATAGTTCTTTTCTTGACTTCAACTCCAAAATCAAACCAATTGTTGGCAAAATCTGAGGCTATATCCAACAACTACAGATGACACAGTTTGTAAATAAGGCTTTTTAGAACAAAACTGAGTACCATATAATCAGTCAGTGAGTACAAAGAAAAATCTATGAAGAAAGATAATGAGATTGAAGCCAACAGAAAATAATAGTAAAAAAAATGTACTGTGTTATTTTCTCTTCTATTCAGAACTCCTGCAAAGAAAGAAAACTGAGTTCACTATTGTATTTCTGCTCAAAATTTAGTGGAAGCAACTCAATCCCAACAGTCATACCATTAAATGAACAATGAGCAAACAGCAATGAGCAAACACATAAATGAAAAATGCTAAATTAAATCGCAAAAAAAAGTAACCAAAAAGTACATTCAGTCCATTTCTTGGCAGAATGATTCCAACATTTAGATACATTTATTGTTTATAAATAAAATTGATTTTCTTGATTCCAACATTTAGGCAATATGAACAGCGATCCATTAAGTCCAACATTTAGGACAAAAAGGACAAATTGATTCCAACTTTTTTTTGAAGATCTTCAATCCGTTCATTTCGAAAATTTATTCAACTTACAAAACTTTCTTCAAATCCTCAATCTGTTGCCTAATGAGTTCTCAGGGTTTGAGAATTGAGGGGAAGGGAACGAGTTCTCTCATAACAATCGCAAGATAGAAATGAATTGCAATGTGGTGTAAGCCATTTTTTTTAAATGTTAAAAGACTTGGGCTTGGTTATAAATGGGCCTTTTTTAATGCAAAAAATTAAGGGGAAATGAATTGTAATGTGGTGTGGGCCATTTTCTTTAAAATGTTAAAAGATTTGGACTTGAGTTATAAATGGGCAGTTTCAATGCAAAAAATTAAGGGTCCAGTGGGCCCTTAATGGTCCGTCCCTATTTACTTGTAATATTATTGTATTAAAAAATAAATGTGCGATTAAAAAATAAAAATTTATTTTGAAATTATAGAAGTTTCGATTGTATTTTAAAACTTAAATTATATTTTCATTTTCGTTAACAATATAATAAAATTATTCAATATGCAAGTAATATTTTTTAGATTTATATACTTTTATAAAAGAAAATGATTTGGGTATAATTGGTCAAAATATAGGTCGGCTTTGGCGGCTTTCGCTTCCGTGTATAAATAGATACAAACCCTTAACCTTCTTCATTAGATTCAGATCTAGTATTTTGGTTTCAAGAATTCGCTGCCAATCAAGGTACGAGGGGTTCTTAAAGTTCTTCCGGGTGTGTGTGATTTTTGTAATTAATCAAAAAATATTTTGGTCTATTTTATATTTGTTAGGGTTCGATATTTTTTTAATGCGTTAGATTTTTATTTCTTGTGCTTGGTTTTTTGTTTAAGTTTGATCTTGATTGTTGAAGATTTTTGGAATAGATCTGCACGTGGGTTGTAATTTCGTTTTCTTAATCTTAGTCGACTTTTACAAAATTCTTTTAGAATTTCTTAGGATATAATTTTCCTCGAGAAAATCTGTTGGGATCTGGCCTTGTTTTTCTTGGTTTAATCAAAAAAAATTTCACCTTTTTCATACATTTGACTTCTGGGATTTCGTATATCAGATTGAAGATCGTCTGATAAAATATGTAATTAAAATTCCGATGTGGTCCTTTTTTTTGCTAGTTTAATCCCTTTTTTGGCTTTCCCCTTTTCATGAATCAAATTAATTGGATTTCGTAGACTAGCTTGAAGATGAGATTTGATGCATCGATTGCAAAATTATTTGGGGTTTTTAATTTTTGGCTTTTGATGCAATTGACGACTCAATTTTCTTGGATACTGTTATTCCTTTTTTCTTAATCCTTTGTTTGTTTGGCAGTTTGATCCCATAAAGCATTATCTTTCCTTTTTATTGGCATTGATTCAATCTCTGAAATTACTTTCTTTTCAAAGATCATCGTTGAATGGGTAACTTAGTCAAATTGTTTCATGTAGTCTTCCTCACTGATTTTCCCCATTTTCATCTGATTCCTCTATAAGATAGAATGGAACAAAAATATCTATTTTCATTTGTGGTTACTGCCAATTCAATCTAAAATTATTAATTTTCAAAGTCAATTCAAATTAAATTAGTTCATGCGATCTCACAAGTGATCTCTATTTCCAACAGATGCAAATCTTTGTCAAAACCCTAACTGGAAAGACCATCACCCTAGAGGTGGAAAGTTCTGATACCATTGACAATGTAAAAGCCAAGATCCAAGACAAAGAGGGAATTCCACCAGACCAACAAAGGCTGATCTTTGCTGGAAAGCAACTCGAAGATGGTCAAACCCTTGCTGATTATAACATACAGAAGGAGGCCACCCTCCACTTGGTTCTCCGTCTCCGTGGAGGCATGCAAATCTTTGTCAAAACTCTTACTGGGAAAACCATTACCCTTGAGGTTGAGAGCTCTGACACGATTGACAATGTCAAGGCCAAGATCCAAGATAAAGAGGGAATCCCCCCGGACCAACAGAGATTGATTTTTGCTGGCAAACAGCTTGAAGATGGCAGAACCCTTGCAGATTACAACATTCAGAAGGAGAGCACCCTTCATTTGGTGCTAAGGCTACGCGGAGGCATGCAAATTTTTGTGAAGACCCTTACTGGGAAGACTATAACACTTGAGGTGGAAAGTTCAGACACTATTGACAACGTCAAGGCAAAAATCCAGGACAAAGAGGGCATTCCCCCGGACCAGCAGAGATTGATTTTTGCTGGCAAACAGCTAGAAGATGGCAGAACACTTGCGGATTACAATATCCAGAAGGAAAGCACCCTTCACTTGGTGCTAAGGCTCCGTGGAGGAATGCAAATATTTGTGAAGACCCTTACTGGGAAGACTATAACACTTGAGGTGGAAAGTTCTGACACTATTGACAACGTCAAGGCAAAAATCCAGGATAAAGAGGGCATTCCCCCGGACCAGCAGAGATTGATTTTTGCTGGCAAACAGCTAGAAGATGGCAGAACACTTGCAGATTACAATATCCAGAAGGAGAGCACCCTTCACTTGGTGCTAAGGCTCCGTGGAGGAATGCAAATATTTGTGAAGACCCTTACTGGGAAGACTATAACACTTGAGGTGGAGAGTTCGGATACTATTGATAACGTCAAGGCTAAAATCCAGGACAAAGAGGGCATTCCCCCTGATCAGCAGAGGCTTATTTTCGCTGGGAAGCAGCTTGAGGATGGCCGCACCCTTGCTGATTACAACATTCAGAAAGAGTCAACTCTACATTTGGTGTTGAGGCTGCGTGGTGGTATGCAGATTTTTGTTAAAACTCTTACAGGGAAGACAATCACGCTTGAGGTTGAGAGCTCAGATACCATCGACAACGTTAAGGCTAAGATCCAGGACAAGGAAGGGATCCCACCAGACCAGCAGAGGCTGATCTTTGCTGGCAAGCAGCTCGAGGATGGAAGGACCTTGGCTGATTACAACATCCAGAAGGAATCCACCCTTCACTTGGTCTTGAGGCTTCGTGGTGGTATGCAGATTTTTGTGAAGACCCTCACTGGGAAGACGATCACACTTGAGGTTGAGAGCTCTGACACAATTGATAATGTGAAGGCCAAGATCCAGGACAAGGAGGGCATTCCTCCAGACCAGCAGAGGCTAATCTTTGCTGGTAAGCAGCTTGAAGATGGATGTACGTTGGCTGATTACAACATTCAGAAGGAATCTACCCTTCATTTGGTGTTGAGGCTTCGTGGTGGTATGCAAATATTCGTCAAAACACTCACCGGGAAGACTATTACTCTCGAGGTGGAGAGCTCTGACACCATAGATAATGTCAAGGCTAAGATCCAGGACAAGGAGGGGATCCCACCTGACCAGCAGAGGTTGATCTTTGCAGGAAAGCAGCTGGAGGATGGAAGGACTTTGGCTGATTACAACATCCAGAAGGAATCTACCCTTCACCTTGTTCTCCGTCTCAGAGGCGGTTTCTGAATGTGTTTTGTCTCATCTTCAATTCTCTCGTATATGTTCCAAAGTCCATGCTTACTTTCATATGGCTTCAAACTTGTATGCATGTTTTTTCTTATAATGATTGTTCTTTTAAGCCTGTTAAGGCATGAAATTTTATGGTGATGTGTTTTAGTATTATGAATAAAACTCGGGTTTAAAGCTTATTACTGATGTTGGCAAATCCTGGTACTTGAGTAGTCATGGTTGAGCGACTGTAGCAATATATGCAATGGTTAGCACCTTGGATATTATATTCCACCACGGTTTCCTATGGTTGGTCCTCAACCTTCTCTCTTTCAACCATTGAGTTGCAAACCCTCTTTGGATTAAAATATAATCATTAACCTTTCATTTAAATGTACATTTTATCTTTGAGATAAAAGATTACATCCAAAATGTCCTTTTAAGATTTTTATGTGCCCTTATATTTTCAAATAATCATGAAGTAATAATAAATAGAGAAGCGTGACAAAGTATTTTCTTTAATTTCAAAGCATGTAAACTAAATATTTTTGTTAGAAACAATTATCAAAGGCTAGATGTGCTATTGAATTGCAGGTTGAGGAACCCAAAAAAAGCTTGGGTCATAAACACTCGAATGAGCACATGTTGAGGAACTCTAGTGCAATTATATGTGATGTACAACGTGAAAAATAATGAATTTATATTTAACGTTGCTTGAAAAATTTGAAGCGAAAACAAATCCATTGCAAATTATTTTTGGCATTTCAAGGTTATTTTGAACATTATAGTTGGCAACTAATGTTTTAATTATAACTCTAATTTTCACAAGGCTTTGTGGATTGATGTTGGAAGAACATTTATCTTCCAAAGTGAAGAATGATGTTACTATTCACATCCTCACGAGGTAAAAGCCTCAAATCGTTTAGAATAACGTAGCACAAGTGATACTTAGCACCTATCTATCACAATAGAGCTATTACACCTCCATGTAGAAAATACAAAGCTTACCATTTCGGCTTTCACATAAACGGAGGGAAAATTGTTATTCCAGTTGTAGTTCTCAACTTTTCTCCACATTTTACAGAGTTAAAACACAATCTCCAAACTAGTCCTCACAATAATACATTGGAACCAAATCTAAATCAACGGTTGACCATATTTTTCAGTTTCTCGAACATCTAGCAACATTATCTTCCTTGAAAAGATTATAGAAGTAAAAAGAATATATAGTAATGGTTCGTTACATAAGGAAGCTGGAATCACCTTGTCCACCTCCAAAACACAATAACGATGATGATAGTAAAAACCATGCCTACATACTTGATCCATTTGTCAACACGATTCCGCCTCTCAATAAGCCTCAATAGAGTGTTTGATAGCCCCAAAGTGTTCATAACATCCAGTGCTTTCCTTTGAGCTCTCTGCACCAAATCCAACAAGAAGTTTATCAGCACTAGTAACCCTGTACGAAAAAATCAACTTGCATTTTCCCAAATTGGTGCTCTAGATTGGAAGTTTTCATTTTCTGAGTACACCAACAAAGTTGCAATGATTCGATATAAATGATGACAGCATAAGACAAGACTGACAAATTCCTTTCTCATCTAGAAGATATTACAAGTCTAAACTTCCGAAATCTATGACACAAAAGGGAGCAGAAAAAGTTTCACTTCCTAAACACACGAGTAACGTATACCATAGTCATACAGGGGACATTAGTAAACATAAGTAAATACAGACCATTCCTAAATGCATCTGAAACCAGAATTTTCAATAGAAAAACGCCTAAGGGAAATTAAAGCTCAATTCTGACAGTAAATTATACTCTGGTAAAGATGTCAGCCAGTGGCATCTAGACAAACCAGTATGCAAAGTATTTAAATAATATATTTTCATTTGTCTATACACATTTTATACAGGGTAAACCCTTTAGTACCATTAGGCCCAACTTCTGTTTTTGGCATTGTTATCCTCAAACCTTTAATAAATTGGGGTCCATAGTCCTTTCTAACAGTTTCCATCTAGAAAATCAGTTAAAGGCAATGTAAAAATACAAAACTAACCTTCTTTCATATAAGCAAAAAAATAAATAATAATCAGAAACAATGGAATATTTTATCTTCCTTGCCCCCCGCCCCCCAACCCACACATAATTCCAACAGATTCCTCTCCTTAACACAATTCCTCCTTTTTCATCTTCATGTGTGCACCCATGAGGCACACCAAAAATCATTGACCAAAAATTGAGAAAATCATACCCCAAATCTAAAATGAAACACACCAAATAAAATGAAGAAATTAATTGGGCTTTATATGTCACGATGGCACTACTCCACAATTGTTCTCAATCATTTTCAAAAGGTTATCGATGAGAAGGAAAAATTTCATGCCTTTTTGGAAGTGATTAAATTATAATAATGGTTAAACATAATTTTTATTCATACATTTTGTAGTACCCACAATCTATGTGCATGGATACATACACAAGTGTCAGACACGACACCACATGGACACGTCAACGACAAGTTAATTTAAATTCTTTAAAATTGTAGATTTTTTTTCTTCTTTATAACCGTGGATGTTTAGGCCAGCTTACTTTTTAACTTTCAGTTAAATCAGTTCTTTTCTAGGTTTTAATTTTGGTTTGTGAAATCTTTTATATTGGTTTGAGTATCTATTTTTATAAAGAAATAACTTTAAATTTAAACTAGACGTTATACTACTAGGGGAAGAAAACATTTAGTACATGGCATGCAATGTCCAAGAAGTATCGATGACTAACACGACACGCAACACTAGTAAGAACGTCCATGAATCATAGCCCACAACTACTACTTACTCACTCATTATCCACACACACCATAGGACACAGCTTATATTCACTTCCTAAACATACACTTAATTACCAATCCGCAATGTTCATGATTAAAAGCTCATCTTCCATATTAGCTCAGTAAACTATGTCATTTCTTGATATGATTTTCATCTTTCCAATGTAAAAAGAAAATCAAAATTGCATTTGGAAATGGTTTTTACTTAACGAATACTAAAATAAAATTTCATAATAACATTTCTAGCTTAAATGAAATTTTGATTTGGATTTCTTTGTGTCATCAACGATGGCCGATTTCTTTGCGTGGGGGGAATTATACTCTATTTTTGCTTCTTTTTGAGAAATTGGATGGGTGTGAGTTTCAGATAATTTTGATGTGTAATTTGCAGATTGAAAGCAATAAATTGACAAACTTTTGCGGCATGTGTTATTCGGGGACTACATGGGTGATCGGAGAAAGTGGTAGTGTAACATCCCAATCCACATGTTATGATATTGTTAGCTTTGGACGAAACCCACACGGTTTTGTTCTTGGACTTTCACCCAAAAGGCAACATAACCAATATCATTTCCTTCCCCTAGTACGTGGGATTGTGGCTGCTTAATCACTCCACTTTAGGGGGCCTATGTCCTCGTTGGCTACACTTTCAGCTCGACATACGCTCTGATACAATTTTGTGATACCACATTCCACTTTGTATCATATTTTGCTTCGAGTCTAGCCCACGCGATTTTGTTCTTAGACTTCACCCAAAAAGGCCTCATACCTCATTTCTTGCCAGTTTGGATACCTTTTTTTATGGACCAATTTGCGAAACTTCAAGTCAACAAAATTGTGAGATTGTACGATATTCAAGCTCGAATTATATCAGATATAGACCTAACTTCAAACTTTTGGAAGAGTTTGCACAAGGCGATGGGAACAAAGCTAAAATTTAACACTCATGACATGCAAATGGACAACTTCAGTGAATAATTGCAACTTTAGAGGACATGCTATGAATTTGTATTCTTGACTTTAGATGGAATTGGGAAAAACATTTGGCATTGATTGAGTTTGCATACAACAATAACTACAATGCATTCATTTGCATAGCACCTTACGAGAGACGTAGGGAGAAAATGCAGATCATAAGTTCATTGGGATGAAGTGGGCAAGTGCAAGATCTTTGGGTCCAAAAATTGTTAAGCAGACCGCAAGCTATTAAGAAATGTGAACTATCATGAAAATAGATTAAGACATACAGAAAAGCTATGCAAATAAGAGAACCTAGAATACACAATAGGTGACAAAAGATTCCTCAAGGTTGTTTCGATTAAAGAAGTATTACAATTTGGTAAGAACGACAAACTTTAACCGAGGATCATTACCCGTATGAAATCTTGAAGAGAATTGTAACTTAAGCTTTATTACCAGTACTCTCAACGTCCATGATGTCTTCCATGTGAGTATGCTTAGAAAGTACATCATGAGCCAAGTCATGTAATATAATACTAGACATTAAGCTTACAATGAGACCTGAGCTATGAAGAGGTACCAACTGGCATTGTCAACGAAAAGATTCAAAGGCTCAAAAATAAATAATTCCCACTAGTGAAAGTACAATGACAAAACCATTCAGTCGAGGAAGCTTACATGAGAAAGTGAAGAGAAAATGTAGGCACGGTACATAATCAAAATTACCATTTTCCTATACATTGCAGTGCTTAAATATTTACCCCTGTTTGATAACCATTATTTGGAAAAAAAAAACATGTTTTGAATAGTGACTTTTTGAAGAATATGTGGTTAAAAATAAGAAAAAGTTTTGGATTTATATGCAAAATATTTTATTGTGTGAATGTGTGGTTGAATTGAGTGTGTTGAAAAAAAAGGTTTTGAAATAATAGATGTCAAACAGGGGCTTAATTAAGACGATTGAATACATTTATATGTGCATAAGTTGATCGGAGACAAAAAAAATCAAATCTTTTAGAATGAGAAGAACTTACCTTTTCCTCATGGACAAAATAATTGGAAGATTGAGGTCTTACATAATAAGCACAATGGAATAAGCCCTTCCTTGCCTATAAACACACGTACCCCTCAACATATTCACTCTACAACACAGTCTATTTCACATACACACTCTACTAAAGTTCTTCGCATATTGAGAGAGTGTTGATTTTTCAAAGTTCAAGGAAATTCTCCAAGGTTTCAAAGGAGGGAATCAAGTTTTCAAGTTGTCTCATCACTCGAATCATCAAGGTAAAATATATTGTTAAGGAAATTCATGTCCTTTTGAAAAGATAAGTATCATTCCTATGATTTTTTCATGACATTAGATTGAAGCTGATGAGGGGATTGTAGTACTACATTGTCTACAAATCGAGGATGAAAATGGCTCCATTTTCCCTTCTAAATATATGTTCACAGGATATCTTTATCTCATTTGGATATCATGTTATTTTAGTTGCATATATATAATCTTAATGATTTAAAGTGATGAGATGAGATGAGATGGGAACAAGAAAACTTGATTCCATCCTCCAAAATCTTGCAAAAAAAATTCTTGAACTTTGAAAAACTAAGGGCATGTTCTCTTTACCATTTTCAAGCCGTTTTCTGTTTTCGATTTTCGAAAACAGTGAAAATACGCTCTCTTTCCCATTTTCGAAAACGCGTTTTTTAAAAACAAGTTAAAAATTTACAAAGAAAATCCAAAACGAAAAATTTGTTGTTTTTGGTGTTTTCAGTTATAATCAAGTCAAAATTCAAAACGTGTTTTAGATGTTTTCAAAACAATTTTTCAAAATACTAAAAAGAACACATTTTCAATAATTTCAAAATAAACACTCATAACACAAAATCCAAAATGAATTCAAAACACAAAACTGAAACACAAAGAGAACAACCTATAACACTTTCTCTCTCTCTGTTTTCACTGTCCAAACATGAAGAACTTTAGTTGAGCGTGTGTGAGTTTGTATGAACATGTTGAGAGGTGTGTGTATTTATACGTAGGGAAGGACTTAGTCAATTGTGCTTATAATGGAATACTTTATTCTTTCATTCATTTTACAGTGAGAAAAAAGATAATTTTTGCAAATAAGCCCACTCAACTATTGAAAGGTTTTCTACTTGGTCCTTGGAATTCAAATTTGGGCATTTAGGTCCTAAGGAGAAAACCTAAGGGTTTGGGGCATTATACTTGAGATAGCGAAATGGGCAATTGAAATGTACCGTATATTTCAGGGAGGAGGGCACCATTGGGGAAGATGAAATTTTTCATCATTTAAATTTTTTCTTTATTAATTTCTTTTATCTTATTTGAGTTGAAGGAAAATTTTGTCTTTTATCACCGTCTTAACAGATTTTTTGGCGGGATCTGTTAATAAGGTCTATAGATGCTAATATATGAAAGGTTGGGATAGTAGTGCCAAGAAACAATGCTGAGGTTAAAAGTGCAAAAGGAATAAAGATTGGGACGGCGGCCGCAACCCTTTTATACATACATTTATATGTATCTGTGTTTAGCAGGCATCAATTTTACACACAATATTACGTGATTTACATCTATTTGTATTTTGCATGTATTTTAAATCTAATACCTTCAAGTGATCCCTTTGCTCGCTATACTTTGAAAGAACTGCAACGCCAGTCGCATAAGCTTCTTCCAGCATTCTAGAGGAGTTACGGACTGACTGTACTGCTTGTGCTTCCTCATCAAAAATTCTCAAGATATGAGAGGATTCCCCATTCTGGAACATAAATGGAGAACAATACACAGATAAGTTACCTAATGAAAGAAACAACAAGGCAAAGGAAAACCAGAAAATCAAGAAGGAAGAAGGAAGAATCCATACAGCTCTTCCAAGTAATTCTGCTCTCTCTTGGACTTCTTGCATCCGCTTCTGATGCCGTGATATGTACTTGTCAAGACTAGTTCTAAATGACTCAGCCTCCTCAACCACTTGCTCCACTTTTCTTCACAACATAGATAAGGTCACTTCAGTCTAAAAACAAAATTGCAAATTGCGAAAAAAGACCATAAACTTAACTATCAGGAGATGTAGATCACGTTTCTAAATCATACTCTTAAAACCACGAACTAGAATTCTTCAGCGAATACATTAGAGAATTTCTAGTTTCCAGCTAAACATGAATGTGCAGTGAAGTGCTGAAGTTATATGATCATTACGACTTGCATGAAGGACTTTAATCAAAGATGAGGAACGATAAGAAAAAGAAGAAAGTGAATAACGCATGGAGAACCAAAACTTGTGCTTAATGAATTTTTCAGGAATTAACACCAGAAGTTCCAAAAATTATTAATGTTCTAATCTGTCCGGGAACACCCAGTGTCAGTCAAACCGAAAAAAGGAAAAGCAAACATTGCCGGTTGGAAGCTAATAATTATATGATCTGCCTGAATACAAAAACAGTGGAAGATAATAGTCTTTCTACACACATGGGTAATTGACGAAGAACTCGAAAACCTCCAAATTGTACAATTTGGCCAGTTCTTGCACTAATATTCTCAATTTCTCAGCATCCAATCTCCAGCAAAACAGTATCACACCCTCCAATTTTTAGTCCCCAACCAGTGAATGACACCTCACCTATCTCATGTCTTCTTTACACGAAAATACGCAACAGAACATGTAAAGAAGAATTGATACAGATAATTAAGGATCAGAGACACAAGTTCAAAGAAATAGAGAGATGATCGCCAGTTTTGTCAGGCATACATTGAGCAAAAGCGGGGAAATTCATGCACTGTCGTATATATGAACATGACTAAAGACATTGTTCAGAGCATCTCCATTTGGGCTGTGGGTTGCCACATCACACCCATATGTTTGCATGGCAAGGAAAAAGGTGAAGGATATCTAGAACACCATCCACATCCTCCACTTAATGTTTGTATAATTTATCTTGCGCTTATTTAATTTTTTATAATTTATCTCCCCCTCTTTATCTACATCCAATTTCTTGTACACGTGGCCCATTATTAGCGTAATCCACATCTTATTGGAGACCCCATTTTGCTTGCCCATGTCCAAAAATTCATATTGTTGCATTGGAAATGCAATTAGTAATCATTATGATCATACGAGCAGCATCAAATCGATAGTGCTACATATTACTGGAATTCAACCTATATCTTTCCAATTTTAAAAATGCACTTTCAATTTAACTGCTAACATTGCAGATCAATGGCTTCTTTAATCCTTTTCCCAAATTTTCCCATTCCGATCAATCAAATCAGGACTCTATAATCATACACACAACGCGAATTCCTACCTAACATCAAATTCATTAATTCAACTCCATAAATACCCTCGCACACACCTTTTCCAGAGATCGCGCTGAGACTTGGCGGCGATGGAACGCCAGAGACGATCCATGTCGACACAGAGGGATTGGATCTGGTTAATGTCTCTTAGGATTACAGCGGCTTGATCATCTGAAGTCCCAGGAACGACGGTGCTTGATGATGAGAATGAAGAGGATGACGTGTACTCGAGACGCTCAATCCTCTCTAATGATTCTCTGGTCTTCAGCAACAGCCGCTTCGAGCTGGAGTACAGTTCCGATAGACTTCCGCCGCCGCTTTCGGCCGCCGTTCCCATCTTCCGAGGAAACTTTCTGGATGTTCGATGCAATAGATATATATCCAATATGAGGAATTCCTGAAACCGTTTTCAAAACCCATATATTTTATGCCTATGTTTGCTTAAAGGGTTAATTTTGGCGTTATCGGCCATACAACTTAATTTTATTTCACTATGGACACTGAACTTTATACTGAGTATGGCCACTCAATTTAATTTAATTTCACCAAAGTCATTCAATTACATATAACGTTTCACTATAATCACCGAATTTCATATAATATTACAATATTGTCACTTGACTTCTTTTTACTATTTTCATTAATTTTAAAAGAGTAAAACGGTAACTTTGTATTATATATATAAAATAAAATTTAAAAAATAAAATAAAAACTTATATAAAAAAAACTTAAAACGTTTATTTTAAAATAATTTTTTATTTTATTTTTCTAACTTTTTTTAAAATAAGTTTTATTTTATTTTTAAATTGTTTGTTCAATAAGTTTTTATTTTATTTTATTGTTTTAATTAATTTTTTTAAAATATATTTTTTATTTTATTTTTTTAAATAATTTTTTATTTATTTTTTCTAAAATTTATTTTATATATAATGCAAAATTACCGTTTTATCCCTTTTAAAAATAATAAAAAGGAAGACGAGTGACTATCGTAAAATATTATATAAAATTGGGTAGCCATAGTGAAACGTTATATATAACTGAGTGGCCTTTGTGAAAAAATTAAATTGGATGGTCATGGTGACACTAAGTATAAAGTTCAGTGGTCATGGTGAAACAAAATTAAATTTGGTGGTCATTGTGACATCAACTATAAGTTGGGTGGCCACCTGTTAAATTAACCCTTTGCTTAAATTTCAAATCTAAAATTAATTTTAAATATTTCATTCACTTCAATTAAATTTATTAAAAAAAAATTGGGAAAAACTTCAATATATTTCATTTTTTTGCATTTTCACGCTTAATTACATCTTTGATTACACAAATGGTCATTTTTCATCAAATTTCTCATATAAGTGAAGGGTATTATCGTCATTTTTCCTCTTTCTTCCTCATTTAAACCTATTTTCTCCTATATTTCTTTATCTGAAAATTAACCTTCAGTTTCCTGGGATATGAACACTCGAGAAAAGATTGAGGTTGCCGATAGAGGTAACGTGTTCTTCAAGGTCGAGAAATATGCGAGAGCCTCAAAGAGAGATGAAAAGGTAATAATTCTCGAGATTCTGACTCCATTTGATTTGATAGCAAAGTAGTATTTGCCATATACCTTTAAGTCATGTGCCTCACGTGAAAGATTGTGAACTCGGCTAACATGTACATTAAGTATGACACCTTTTTCGACGAGGAGGAAAAGAAATAGTTCAAAGCACTAAAGATCACTTTCAAATGGAAACTGAATGATTATAAGTAGGCAGAGAAGCTATCAACAAAGGTTTGTTTGGCTGGATTATTCGGTTTCTTTTAACTGCCTTTTTCAAATCATAGATTTCATTTGTGTTAAATGAGGAAAGTGTATGAAGGTGTTGGAACTTGAGACTACAAATGTGAAGGCGCTTTTATAGAAGGGCTCAAGCATACATGAATATAGCCAATCTGGATTTGGCCGAATTTGATATTTCAGAGGAAGAAATAGGGGAGAAAATTGGTTCAATTCAAATGAGGAAAAATAAAAAATGATGAGAATACTATTCACTTAATAGAAAATGGATGAAAATAACTTTTTGCACAATCAAATGTGTAATTAAGAGCGAAAATACCAAAAAATAAAGATATGAACATTTTTCACAATAATAGTAAAAGGTAAGAACATTATGTGTTAATTACTTAAAGTTTTATTTCTACATAAGTGAAGAGGAGGTATATAGCCTTTTTGAGCTCTATTTTAATATAATTTTGGGAGAAAATGTATTTTCAAATAATGATTTTTTTAAAAAATGAGTAGTTAAAAGATAAGGAAAAATTTTAAGGTTTATATATAATATTATTTTATTAAAGTTGGATAGTTGGTTTCTGTTAACTGCTTTTTCAAATCGTGGATTTAATTTGTGTTAATAAGGAAAGTGTGTAATTGTTGGAATTCGAGAGTTCAAGGCACTTTACAGAAAGGCTCAAGCATACATGAATTTAGCCGATTTGGATTTGATCGAATTTGATATTTTAGAGGAAGAAATATAGGAGAAAATGGGTTCAAATGGGGAAGTAGAAAAAATGATGCAAATACCCTTTACATATAAGAGAAAATTGATGAAAATGACATTTTGCACAATCAAGAGTGTAATTAAGGGTGAAAAAGCCAAAAATGAAGGTAGGGACATTTTTCTTATAAAGATAAAGACGTTATGTACTAAGTACTTAAAGTTTTATTTTTATATATAAGCGAACGAGAGGTATATAGCCTCTGTTTGGGCTCTGCTTTAATGTTATTTTAGAAGAAAATGCATTTTGAAATAGTGATTTTTTGAAAAAATGTATAGTTAAAAGATAAGAAAAAGTTTAGGTTTACATGTAATATTATTTTATTAAAGAATGCGGGGTTAAAAAAAAAAAGAGAAAATGTATTTTTTGAATAATTGAGCCCAAATAAGAGCACATTATCTTAATAAAAAAAAATTATACATATTTTTATCATCTTTTATCACATTCTTAAAAAATCACTTTATACAAAATCCATTTTTAAAAAGATCTCTAGGGCTCATTTTTTTATGAAATGATTTAAAAAATAATTATTCAAAATAAAATAAATTAGTGATTAAATTTGTTGTTAAAAAAATATATAATTAGCCAATGTTTGATGGTTATTATTTGGAAAAAAATAATATCTTGAATAGTGAATTTTTGAAGAATGTGATTAAAAAGTATAAAAAATGTTTTGAATTTACGTACAAAATATTTTCTGGGAAAATTAGGCCCACTGCACTAAAAAAAATTACATCTTTGTTTAATACCCTTCAAACTGAATAAAACTCAATTACCATATTAAATATGTGCTAAACCTCAAAATACGAAAAAAAACATAGATCAGAAAGAAAAAGGCCCTGAATAAAAAAACTCCTGAGAAACCTTCATTTCCGATTTCAAATTCGACTTCAATGTTTTTGAAACCTCTGCAAGATTTTTGGGAAAGAAGGGGGAATCTTATGGTATCAAATATTTTGCGTCCCATTGTACATGATCGTGTTCTGTCAATTTCCAGACGAGTAACGACAAGAAAATGGGTGATGCTTCCAGCAATTTTGGCTACAATTTTTGGTGTCTAATTTGTTGCATGAACCGATTTTCTATAACATCGGAAGATTTAAACCAATTGGAGAGGTAATGTGCTTCTTCCTACTTCATGGAGTGTCATTGGCTATGGAAATTGACATAAAGAAATTGTTGAAAGGCATATTTACCCTGCCTAGGATTGTGTCGAGGCCATTGAAGCTAGCGGTGTCAATGGGTCAAGCCCAGGGGCGGATCCAGGAATTTTTCGTGCACGGGTAAAAATTTAAAAGTCGATATAATAAA
>CAIGRP010027111.1:0-21530 GCA_903798385.1 Fraxinus cuspidata | reverse complement strand
CCAACAACACGAATAGTTTTCATAAATGAATAACGAGACTTGAGTTTAGGATCCCTGCTTGCTCTAGTAATATAATGAAATTTTAGTTCTCAAACTTCTTGACGGTTAAAGCTGTTGATGCAATACATCAATGTTCAAATAATGTACCCTCACAGTACAATACATGATGACGATTTGAAAGGCAAATGTTTAAGAATTTTTCATAATAATGTGCTGAAGATCATTCAAGAGAACATGGTCCTATATCTTTATCCCTGAAAGTTCATCTTTATCAAAATTTTGTTGAAATTGGCTGTATCTATCTGCATAAAGAATCTGTCATTATCATCAACGATTGGTAATTTATAGCTTAGTTTCTTCCTTAAAATATTTAATATTATTTAATCGTCCCTATCAAATGTGCGCTTGATGTTTAGAGACGTAATTTGAACTTGACAAGCAAAATAGGATTCTGCTTGATTTAAATGTTACTTGTATGCTTTGGTATATTAAGCAAAAGTAAATGAGTGAAATTATTGAATGAGGGAAAGAAAGAATCTATCAGATTTTGCTCGTGGTTCTGCACTCAAGAATAAAATTTGTAACCATTGTTTCAAAACCCGGACAGGATCAACACTGTCTAAACCTTTAAGCTGTCCTAATTAAATAGAATTTGACTTAGTACTGTCCTAAATAAAATAAGAATTTGATTTTTATTTCTCTCTTCCTACATAGAATATGATTTTCTTTTCTTAGTTTCCTACATTGGAAAAGAAACTAAAAGCCCCTCCTTTTGTCTTCTTATATGAAAGACTCCACATTTAGTGCATGCTTGGTACACCGTATTGGATTAGGGGAAATTATATTAATGTGATAGTAACGTATTATCTTGGAAAGCTAGACTTGAAGATTCTTTATAGTCTCGTCCGGTACATAGTTCTCTTTTAATATGTAAGTTTTTTGATGTGTGAGAGATTTACCCTGAGAATGTAACAATTTATCGCATGGAGGAATTTCTTTTACGGCACGACGTTTTTCTCCGGCTTAGGGATTCCCACTTAAATTCTTTTGTTCACGATGTTGTTATTCTTCTCTAATTTCACTCTTTTTTTTAGGTTCTACTTGATATTATTTTGGAGGATGTGAAGGTGAATCAGGAAATAGATTCTGAACACAATTTTGAGGGGCGTCCCCTTGAGCCGAATGTAACTTAAAAGTAACTTTTACTTGTTCAACAACAAATTAAGTTTGCGGGAAAGCATTTCTAATTTTAATTCAGAAAGCTCCAGCTCAGTGCTGCCAAACACAAACTAGTGCTATATGCTGATGCTGACATATAATGGATTATACTATCAAAGTAATGTCCTTGTAAAATGATGGCAACTTCGCTTCTTGAAACATATCAAATGGGGTGTTGATTTACTCTTTTATAAAGACTTAAATCTTATCCAAAAATGTTTCTGTTTGTGTTAGATCATAGACATAGATAGTGGGTGTTTGGTTTTTGGGTGAAATAAAGTGAAGAAGTTGAATATAATCGTATACAGACTATGTTGTCTTCTTCTTAAAGAATATTTTGGCTTTTTTGTTCTGATACATTAGCCTTTTCTTAACCTCTGCAAGGTTCTGAACTTGACAATGGCCATATCATAAGAAGTTAAAGAGTCTGTCAATTCTCAACCTAATAATTTCTTCAGTTTTAACTGTACTTATAAGCCCACAAGGCAGACTTTTTATGGACGATATGGACTCAAAAGCAGTCGATACAATCAACTCCTTTTAGAATGGACTTCCAACACAATTTTCCAACTGAATGATTCCGCGAAACCAGTATTGTAATAGAAATGGCCTTTGCATATAAAGAATGTTAAAAGTACTCACTCGGAGAGGGTTTCGAGCTGCTAAAATCACACGTAATAACGAACTCTACTGGTATGGACTATGGATATGTCTCTTTGATCATTCCTAGCTCAAGAGTGCATCTTTAGTGCAAAGAACAAATTCATCAAGAAAACCAGTAAAGCGAAGGTCGAACAATCTTATTGTCGAGTTCTTTTATTAGCTAAATTGTGGGGAAAGCGAAGAAAAAGTAAAACAAAGGGATACTAAATAAATACAATCTCAAAAGGCTTCCATGAAATACATTTTTCTTGTTCTTCTACATATAATAACATAAGTTTTGTCTAAAAAATGATAATTATTAATCAATCCAAGAAATAAAGATTCAGCAAACTATTCATCATACAGAAACTTGATATTCCAATCCAACTAATTTAGTTGTCTCCTTTCTCTATATGTTCAAATCCAAGTTTCCAAAACTCGAATGGAATGTTTGGTATTCAGTACCGATATGAGTGGATAGTACACAGCACGAGACTTTGATTTATATTCCGTTTTTAATATTGTTAAGTACTGTTCGTTGCCAATCACGCTGGAACTATAAAGTAAAATTCAAGTGGCTAAGTAACTAGCATATACTTTAAGGTTTAAACATTTGCCTGCAAGATTGGCAAGTGATTTCCATGCTTGTTGAATCTAACCGTTGAGTGGCCCTTTCCTTCATTTTCTCGGCTCTCTCTACCTCTTCCCTAGCACGATCCAACAGGCTACGAGCACGTGAAAATTCAGACTGTGCTAATTCCATTTCCCTCCTTGTATGCTCTCTCACACGCTCTGCATAAGCCTCCTCCATTGCTGCTAAGCGAATTTGCTCGGATGCACGCCATTTCAACGCCTCAACACGGCTATAAATCGACTTCTGATTAACTTTTCTTATTAGAACACTATCTGAAGGTGGTTCGAATGGAGAAACACTTATTGACAGTTGAAGGTCTAGTGTTGATGGACCCTGAAAACGATCAGTTGATCGGAGTTTCGTGGAAGAATATGGTGGCCGTGCTGATGAAGATGCTGCAGTGTGTAGCGTGGAAAGTAGTTGTAACTCTTTATGGGATTCTTCCATTGAATGATGAAATAAAAGGACGAAGATGGAGTGGCTAAGGTGGTGAAGGAGGCTTGTGAAATTGAAGAAAGGGAGGCCTCTATATAAGTATTTTCTTTTTTTAAAAAAATGTAATTGCTCCAGATCTTTCAATAATCTAGCAATGGATTAAAAAAAAATTTCATGAAGTCAACTCTAAATTTATTAAGAGAATGGCTTAGTTATGTTGTTGGTGCATATATGCCGAGTTAAAGAATCTAGTTGCTCTAGATCTTTTAGTAATCTAGCAACAAACTGGACTGGATGGAGTGGTGAAGAAAATTTATATAGTCGATTCTAAATTAAAGGGCTCAGTTTGCTGAATTTAATTATCTTGTATTTGAATTTAGCAATAAATTGAATGGAGCGACGAAAAATAATTATTGTAGTCGACTCTAAATTTATAAAGAAAATAAAATAATTTATTGATGTTGTTAATGCATATTTTTCGTGTCATGTGAAATTATATAGAAACTTACATGATTGCCATCATGAGCACCATGGTTCAAGCCCTTGAATGATCCCATGAATTGAGTTTGGCAGGTTACCAAGGAAGTGACAATCATTGAGATAACTGACTTTAATTTTCTCATCATATAATTCACCAAAATGGTACATGTTCAGTCTATAATGGAATCTTTTAGTACGATTTTTTTAATCGAAAAGTTCATTAAAGATTAGAGTAGCTTAAACTTTTAAATAAAGAGATAATTCACTATCCGTAAATGTTATACTTTTTTTCACTTGTATGAAAATGGAAAGTACCTTACCCTTCGCA
This sequence comes from Fraxinus cuspidata, assembly GCA_903798385.1. Lineage (NCBI taxonomy): Eukaryota > Viridiplantae > Streptophyta > Magnoliopsida > Lamiales > Oleaceae > Fraxinus > Fraxinus cuspidata. Next base: position 17,793 of record CAIGRP010027111.1, on the reverse strand, counting down.
CTTTTCGTAATTTTTCCAAGAAATGAAATTATAGTACCATAATCATATACATAAAACGTTATTTTAGGGTGAAAATATTTGCAAAAAGAAATAAAAGTATATTTTTTTTCACGTGGTCCAAAATTTCCCCTATATGATGCCTCTTGTCTTTGAGGTACCCACTTGTTTTCACAAAGTACATACCTTTCGGTTTAATAATAGACTTCAACATATGGGAGGGGCAGGGGCGGGGTCGGGTGGTTAGACACTGTTGGTCGGAATTGAGGATCGATTTCTTAGAAAGATACAAAATACATCATTAATTCCACAATATCTAATTTCAGAGTAACGAATTTTAGCAAAAGCGCAATAAAAATGATCGGCATTTTGGTTTGAGGCCTAGAAAGCCCACTTTCCAAGTAGACTGGCACATGGGAGGAGAAACCTAACTCAAATTTCACAGTTGCTTTAAATCTTGATCTAAAAATTTGTGTACAGAAGATCTTAAAACGTGCCAGAAGTGAATTAGGAAACATGTCATTAAAAAAGAAGTTATGTTTCACCTCAATGTCAGGTGAATTAGAACACGTCATTAAACAAATCAAACCCAATTTTAGCTTAGGATGTAATAAAATGTCTTGAATATATTAATGTAGTTCACCTTTGTAGCAAATTTGTGGTATTAAGACATGGTCTTACTAACTTTATATATAAAAAGTATATTTGACCGGCTTAAATTAAAATTTAAACTATGCCAAATCTGCTCATAGAGCATGTTTTGCTTTGATAAACTTTAATTGAACTGGTCAAATATATTGTGTATCCACACATTTTGTAGGACCAATATCTTATCAGCACCGAGCCACACAAACATACACCATCAAAGTAAAGCTAAAATGAAATGCAGGAACTCAAACCATAATTGGCATTGCTTATTTCTCGAATTCAAAAATAGTAATGAAGAACAGCAACAAATATATGCAGGGGGTCTGATATTTTTTCTTTGACATTCGCACTATCGATAACATAAACTTCCTATTTGAAGGAACCGAGATGGGGTAACAAAACAAAGGCAGATTAGCCGTAAATTGACTTGAGAGGTGATTCTACCCTTATACCATCTCGAAAAACTAAGATACCAGTAAAACTTAAAAACCTATGCATCATTGTATAATGCAACGACATTGCAGCACACAGGAAGGATTTGTACAGATGAATACATGGATTTACATGAAGTAGCTAAGGGATTTCTTCCGTCTGGAGCCCCCTTCTCCATAAAGTTCGTTCCATTGAAGAAGTTCGGTCATGTTTACAGACTCTGACGAAACACTTGCACAAACCTGCACCCATGAGAGGAAAAAGAAAATCTGAAAGTTTAGCGTATAGATCACCTAGATAAATAGAATATTATGTATAATTCTTGAGAATATCTTCACACCTGCTCGTGAGAAAATCTGAAGTCATCCGTGCTTAATGGCCGAATATCAGCGCTCCCACACAAGGCTGGTGGTGGTTTACCTTCAGCAAGAGCAGCGGCTTGCTCCTGACATTAGCACCAGAAGTATATAGTTAGTTAACAAAACTAAAGATCATGCCATGTGCTAAAATGCTCAGAAAAACCACAATAGTTGGTAATTAGACCCATTTGCCAGGACTTCTTTTGCTTCAGCTTCCCGTAGAAGAGCTTCGTGAGGGAGTCAACTTGAGTCAGCTTCCTCTAAAAGCTCTTCTAATGACCAAAGCACTTCCAGTAAATTATTCAAGTAGGTCCAAAAGCAGCTTTTGGTTTTTCAAAAGCCTTGCCACGGGCCCTTAGAGAAACCATGATTGGAAACTTTAGAAATAGGCCACACGTGACGAGGATTACGTTGCTTGCTGAAACCCCAAAAATGAAAGACGGGACACAGAAACTGATTTTAATTTTCTCATCGCCTCTACAATTGACACCTAAAATTATTCGATTTTCTCAATATTAATTAGCAGCAACTGCTCATACCAAACACAGGAACATACCCTTTTCTCTTTTTCCAAAATCTCTCTGATTGGGCGATGAGCAGCTGTCACGCATAAGTTCTGCAATGAAAAGAATTTAGCTTGCATAATGAGCTGATCCTATAAAGTTGTGCAACATAAGCCCAAAAATCAAACCTTTAGGTCACTTCCAGAATACCCATCAGTCATGCTTGCAATTGAATCCAGATCAACATCGGAAGACAAATCCTCTTTGGCTAATATTACTTTTAGGATCTTTTCCCTATTAGCAGCATCTGGTAAGTTGACCATCAATCTACGGACAATGCAAAACAGAAACACCAAATTAGAGATAACAGATGCTTTGTGATTACAATTGAGTTTTAGACAATTCTTAGTCCTGATTTACCTGCGCGGCAACCGCCTTATCACAGCCTCATCAAGGTCAAAAGGCCTGTTTGTGGCAGCGAGTACCAAAACGCGTTCAGTATCTTTTGTTCGCAGTCCATCCCAGTTCACCATAAACTCATTTTTCATTTTACGCATGGCCTCATGTTCTCCTGGGTTTTCTCTCCGTCCCAGCATGCTATCAACCTTAGAAGATACAGAAGCAGACCTCGGAGAATTGATATTGAAAATAAAGATTGAAAAGGAGAAAAAAATAGTAATCGAATAAGAGGTGTATCATACTTCATCAACAAATATAACACTTGGAGCAATTTTGCTAGCCAGTGAGAACACAGCCTTCACATATTTTTCACCCTCACCAAACCACTGCAAGTACCGAAAGTAGAGAAGAGGCGGGGATAAGCTAGTTAGGATTTCAATAACCAATCATATAATACATATTATAGTCAAACAAGCTCCTAGTTTGACCTTTGAAGTAATGCTGGACATAGAAATGTTAATGAAGTTTGCACCAGCTTCAGTGGCAACAGCTTTTGCGAGCATGGTCTTTCCAGTTCCAGGGGGCCCAAATAAAAGTATACCTTTGCAGGGCTACAAAAGAAACAATGAAACTGAGAGATTCTTTGGATACCAAAAAAGTAAAGATTCAAGCTCAGTAAATGTGACCATTGATTATCTACAGTGCCTTGAGCAGAAACGGTCAACCTAAAAAGGGGCCAAAAATCATTTACAAGCAGATGACAAGATTCAAACAGTTCGAAGGCATTGTGCCATAGTCCTATCCATGATACCATATTCACAAGTTGAATTCACTAGGTACTTCATCTAATAATGACATGGAATATAATATCGGGAGAGGAGCAAGTGACATGCATGAACCAATAAAATACGAACAAGAACCACTAGCTGAGAAAAAAACAGCAAGAGTAATCATAATTAGAGTGTCTAAGAAGAAACATTTGGAAAAGAAAGGAAGGTACAAAGAAATGAAAGAAATCAAAATGCAACCAAGATATCGAATAAATGCCTTGTAACCTAAACTCTCCTTGGACATGAAAACTGCAATTATGGCAAAAGAGAAGATGAAAAACCTTGGTCAATTGACCCTTGCAGAAAAGTTCAGGCCTCTGTAAAGGTAGCATCACTAACTCCTTCAATGTATCCTTGATATTTTCCAGTGCTCCGATATCATCAAATGTCACGCCAATATCATTGGGAGGGATAACATCTGCTAGAAGCCTTTTCTCAAATTCGTTTTCAGTCGCAACATCCTAAGTGGATCACAAAAGGTAATTTTGTCAACCTTTAAAATCTAAGCATGCATGATAAATCAGCCACATCCAGCAAACGATAAAGACTGTCATTAGACTTATTACTGATGACAGCAATGCGAGTATCACCTTTAGAGATTTCTTCGAGTTCTTCGGTTCATTCTGGACAGCATGTAGTAGTTCAATGCCATAACGAATGCTGCTACATGGGTGCCATACCAATTTAGTTCCCATTAAATAATTAAAATCCAGCCAATCATAAAAAATGAGTGGCTACTTCTATTACCTCTCCTCAGATATAACAAGCCATGCATTTGCAACAGCTTCAGGGTTCTTCGTCAAATGATGGCTTAGAGCCCATCCAACAACCTTCTCTGCACCTTCAAAAATTTCAAAAAACTATATTTTCAACTTTGTCCACTCGATGAATGGTCGAAGATTTGTCATAAATGACAATATAGTAAACCTGGCATTTAATATAGCAGGTCTAATAAAATTCTTACTCTCATTAGTAAGTGTTTGGTCTTTGATGATCAATGTTTCAAGTTCGCCGCACTCCAAACCATTACGACTTAGAACCTATACATAAAGATACGAAAGCATTTGCTCAGAGAAAATACTGGCTGGACTAGCAGGACAAAAGCAGAGTTTCTCAACTAAAAAATAAAAGTAAAAAATCCATGTCTGGGGACAATCCAGCATTCTTAGTGAAATCATTATCAAGAGGAATAACAATTACGATCTCACAAATATGAAAAACACTAGAATGAATCTTTTATGACGAAAACAATCCCTCACAGTTCGTAAATTGTTCAGATTTGCTTTCAGTTTTAGGGTTTCAGCATCTTGTTCCAATTGTTGCTTCCAACTGGCCAGCAGTGCTTCATCCTGCAATGTTATGTTAATCTCATCACATAGTTTAAATGGCAAATCACCAACACACAGCAGAATATCAAGAACAAACCTGAGGTATGTGTATGGTCACTTTATTAGGAAAAAGTTTTGACAGAAGTTTAGTTGCCTTTGTAACATCTTTAACTCTGTCATGCAATCTCCCAAAACTATCCTGAGGTGATCAAAATTAAATTATATGAAGCCAGTAATGCAAGTAGCAATCATGGGCAGGAGCCATGAAGTGACTATATTAACTGAATTCACTGTATTAGCCACGAGACATGTGAACATCATGGGCAGGAGCTATGAAGTGTTACTTTGTTTGTCAATGCACAAAACAAATAGCACAATGCAGGAGGTACTATTCAAATTTTAAAAAGTAATGCACAGGTGATTCTTACAGGGAAAGCCAAGTCAAGCAACGCAGTTTGATTGCTGCCAAATTTTGTGAATAGCAAACCACCAGGTTGGGACTGCACAAGGAGAAACATACTTAATATTCATGCTCTAAATTAGAAGGGATCCAATGAGATGTGCTTAGACATCACAACATGTTAAAAGCCAAAAAAATTTTAATAACAAAACTTGCAGATTCTAACCAGCAAGAGGACAGACTCTTTTGAACAGAATGTATCCCGGAAATGAACAAAAAATGAACCGGTGTCCCTCAGAAAAGAAGACTTTTACCTTTTCCTTCCGATTATCAGTTTGAGTGTGCGAACCAATAATGACAACATTGTCAGGAAGCTTCTCCAGCTTGTTCTTAAATATAGCATATGATTCTGAATTTCCCACCATCGACTTCTCAGCATCTTTCATGAACAAAATGAAAGGAGAGTCTCTGCTCTCATCAAATACGGTCTGAAAGGCAGATGGAAATTTCATCATGATATGACGAAAAATTAAGAGAGAGAACAAATCATATGAAACACACTGATTCTGAAAGATTTATGAATCCGACCTCAAACATTGTGTTAATAAGTAAATTTTCCAGATCCTCCACACCAGAGGTATCCAACCGAAGATCATAGGCTTGAGAAAGGAGCATGAGAGAGAGAATCAGGTGTAAAGAACAAGAAAACCAAAGAATTTCTGTGCTGCAAAATAAATTACAAGCAACCTATCTCACATGCAAAAGAAATTAGATGTAATAGGAAAGTTGAAATTACCGTTACAGAAGAATCCTTGACCATTATCACATAGACCCCCAAAATCAACTCCTTCGGGTATGGGTTTATCAAATCTAATACCAATTTTTGATGCAGGATTATTTTCAAAAGGCAACAGAACCTTTCCTCGCATTCCAGGAGTTGGGCCCCTAAACATCCAAATAGAAAGGTGTTAACTTCATAACATATTATAACAACTCACTATGTACCAATAAATTTGCTAAAAAAAAGTATAAATTAAATCTCGTAAAGCAACTCAACCAAAATCTTCTCATGACAAGAAAGGGTGTCTAAATGTGGGGTCTGTTCTTATTTTATCGTTGGGATTTAATTAGCTCCTCCCTGTTGTAATTCTCTAAATAAACAGAAGGATAAGCAATTTAAATTTTCAGAGCTATTGCCTCAATAAAATAATATTCTTCTGATGGGGCCTGTCCTTGGTCAGATATACAGTAATATCACCTTTCCTATTCTTCCCCCAACCCCGCTACTAAGAAAAATGTTCATTTCAAAAATATATGCATAGGCAACAAATTAAATTTATCCTAGCATAATAATTATTTATTTTTTATTTTTTGCCAGGCCTACAAATATAAAACCTACTTTCTCACAACTGTGGGGTTTACTCGAATATCAAACCCAATCTTGGGATACAACAACCCCTTATTTTACACCTCAGGATTTGATCCACTATTTAATCGAGAAAGCTCCACTGGTGGCTGATCTAGATTTATAAATTATAGCAAGTAATCTGTTGGTGTATGGAAAGAATTATGGAAGAATCAACAACCAGTTCTGCCAAAAAAAAAAAAATGCAAAGAAAGAAAGGCACAGAAGGGTATCACTATTACCTGGCAGAACTTGAATATAAACCTCCAGAAGCTGGACCGATGAATTTGACTCGATCACCTAACAATTTTCAGTACTCAGAAATTCAAGAAAAGAGTAAAAGAAAATGTAATAGGAGAAGCAAATATGATCATCTCCATGATAACAAAAGTAATCTATTTACCAAATTTGAACAAAGGTTTCTTGGCTGCACCCGATGAAGAGGGCATGTTGTCAGTTTCCAATTCTTCCTGTGGCTCACAGGCAAGGTGAGCACATGAAGAATTGGGGATATCTGCTTCACCGGCTGAAATTCCTATGCCCTTACCCAGCTCTACAGAAACAGGAACACAATTGGTGGTACTGCAGACCTTTTCTGCATTATGTCCATCTCTTGATAGCTCAGTGTCCTTGGAAGAACTCTGATATAAAAATATAAAATTGATTAGTACAATATGTCAATCTTTCGGATGAAACAAATGTGAAACCAATAAAATGGTGGGAAAATTAAAGGTAAAAGGCTAAGATAAAACCCAGTGACAACATTTGCCTCGAAATTTGCTCTCTACAGAAATATTTCGAAATAATTGCTTCATTCAGTCACCTGTGTCACTTTGAAGCTGACATAATAACAAATTAACAGAGCCAAGATAAGTTGGAATAACAAATATCTCTCTCTATTGTTGAAGTAAACAGAAAATTTTGCTTTTGCTACTATTTTAAGTATTGAAAACATCTTATGTGTAATTAAATCTTAGAAGATGAACATCCTTAGACAAAATATGGCTTAAAGATATTACGAAAGACAGAGCTTAGAAAATAATTTAGGATTATTAATAAACTTGATTTGATCTGATCTTACACGCAAAAATGATTGGCTGTCAAAAATAAGCAATTTAGCCCCAAAATATTGAGCAAGAGCCTTTGCCAACATTTCCTGGTATATATCAGATCCTGAATAGCAAATCAAATTTGTTAGAAGGCTGAAAATAAGATTTAAAATCAGTGTTTAGAGGAGATGAGCACATTGTGAGACAATTGATGTACAGATGCTCAGAGACCTGCAGGACCGGAAAGCAAGATTCTCGGGTTCAGATTAGGAAGATCCGTTGTAAATTTAACTTGCTCCTTGTGCTTCAGTTGAATACATGAAGCAGCAACCAGCACACTTTTTGTACTCCCGCTGCAAGTTGAATATACACACATTCACAGACATTAACATGGTCGTGCATTTTCTTATCCGCAGTGTATACGTTCACAAGGAGAAATCAGCATTTAATCAATATCTTGGGATTACAATGGTGGAAAGAGCACTCTTTAAGTATATGAAAACTAAGTCAGATTATAGAAAACAATGGCACTTTGGACATGAAATTCTTCAAGAATGAAAATTAATCCTTCTGAACAGAAGGTAAAAATGAAACCATGTAAAAAATATCTATATACGATGGAGGACCATACCTCAGATAGTATGGGAAGTTATTGAATGAAACTTCAAGGTGTTGCCCATGGATAATTGCAGCAAGTATGTCTTCTCTAAAGGCTGAAGCTCTTGCGCACATCCCGGATAGACATGTTGGCATCGGTTCCCTAATCCAGTCCCTTTCTTCCTGCTTAGAAAGATTGGGTCAGCCCTCATTTATGAGCCAAATTAACTAAATTAATTAATAAAGTTCAGAAAAAAAAAAAATTCACCAGAACTTAATTTTCTTGCCTCTATGCCAGATTCTAGATTGCCATCAAGAGGGAGGATCTTGCTGGATGCTCCAACATTAGCAGCTGCTTCAGAGCCCGTCTTTGTAGCCGAATTGACTTCTTGGCCATCAAGCTCATCTTCATTTACAACAGGGGAAGAATGTAGCTCACTCCCTCCATACTTTTTACCACATGCCTGAGATGCAGCCTTAATTTGAGACAAATCGTGCCGCAAGTTTGAAAGCGATGCCAAAATTGAAGCACCAGCTACAGCTGACACATCTCCTGCTCGTCTTTCAACGTGTATCAACTTTCCTTTGTTATTCTGACCATCTGGTGGAGGCATCTTTATTATATGCTCATAATGTAGCTGCTGAAAAATCTATATGGATGGGCATTGAGGATTTTCCACATAGACAAAACAGTAGAAAACAAAACTTCAACGTTAAAATGAAGAGATTGGCTGGCAACAGTGTCACATATATGAGAAGGATACATATGCATGACTCCCCAGAAAGCCGAAGATCACTTCATCTCCTGAATTGAGTTCACAACTAGTGTTTCTCTTAATTGTCTTTCCATTGACTTGCACACATCCTTTGCTTCCCCAACTTTCAAGCACCGCGATAGATTTATCCTCACGCTGATCATGTTCCACATACAATAAGTACTCAATTGCATGTGCAAAACTTGGATTATCTCCAGAAAAAAATAGATCAAAACTATATTACAAGCAAATAAAACTATGCATGTGGTTGTGCGTCTATAGGAAATCGTTTTCACAGCTACTGGTTCAAGCCTACAGCATATGCATATTCATAAGAAGCAACTGATTAATGCATCCACTGATATCCCAATACTAAAATTATTTACTGTGTCGGTGCATATTGCAAGACAACACATGAAACTCAAAATAAAGATAACGTTAATGAGTTGAGATACTGGCTATACCTGAGTTAGCCTTATGGAACACAAAATCATGCTGATGTTTTGATCCTTGATCATAAGATTCGCTTGCTTGCTCGAGCCCACCAAGAAATTGGTCGTTTTAATGAAAACGGTCGAATTCTGCAACAAATGGACAAATTGCACTAACTCACTACATTATAAACCCGCAAAAAGATCCAAAACTAAATTCAGCATTTAGATTAGAAACAATAAATGCATTTCCACTTAACTACGACTCAATACACATCATGCGCAATAGTGCAGACGACAGGATAGGCTTTTATGTCGGAAGTCCCAAACTAGCTATATTTTATCAAACAAATACCACAAGCAACACAACAAGCAATGGTTAATGCAAGCAAGACGACAAGTAATGGTTAATGCAAGCAAGACGACAAGTAATGGTTAACGCAAGCAACATGACAATTAAATGCTAACGTAAGCAAGACGACAAGTAATGGTTAACGCAAGCAACATGACAATTAAAGGCTAACGCAAGCAACACGACAACCAACCGCTAACGAAATCAACCACAACCAACCCCTATCGAAATCAACCACAACCAACCGCCAACGCCAAGCAACAAGACAACTAACAAATGCCAAATTAAAACATACAATAAACCGACATCTCCACTTTAACATCAAAACCAATCAAATAAAGAACCATAAAGAATTCACCTGCGGGGATTGGGTGAGAAGGCTGGACCATGGGCTTGTCATTTCATAAGTTTGGAGCTGCTTCCACGAAGTAAAAGAGCTCCTCGGAGTATTCCCTGTAGCCGCCGTAGCCCCTGAAATTCAAAGTTTCCCAACAAAAATCCACAAATATTTTAGCATTTACATACATGCACATATCAAAAAACACAACTTTCCACAAATTTCCAGACGAATTAAACATAAACCAACCTTCCACAGCCACCGGAGTGACAGCATCCACCGAAGCCACCGTAGCAGAAGTGTTGACGGCAGCAGCATCAGGTACTTCCGGAGGATCAGTCGAGCTTAATTCCTTTGGATTCTCCGCCGGCACAGGTTCCTCTGTCTTCGAATCATTATTATTTATGCTCTCCGCCTGTAAAACAAAAAATCAAAAAACTTTGAATTCACTAATAATCAAAACAATGTGTATGTGTGTGCGCGCGCGCGCGAGAGAGAGAGTGCCTTTGGACGCTTCGGCGAAGAAGGATTATCGTCATTAGCGTCAGTAGGAGAGGCTGGTCTTTTGGTATTAGACGGTAGAGATCCACTTCGCCTCGTCGACACCATTTCCCCTTCTTCTCTTCGATGTGTAGATAGAGAGAGAGAGAGAGGAGAGAGAGTATATTTATATATAATCTGCAGACTGTAAGAACAAAGCGAAAAATGTTATTTTATGGGGGTACAATTATAATTTTCGCTTTTTGGTGGGTCGTAAATGAAAATACATAGAAATGTGGGGAGTAGATGCGGTGGTTGAGATGGTTATAAAGTTATTTGTTTCATTTTGTGCATTGCTTGCACTTGTTCATGAAGAAGGGCTAAGAGAGACATCTAGCAAGGAGTGCGTGCATTTGTTACAAATGGCAAAGAGCAAAATGAAACGTGGCATATAAGTTAGTTTCTATTTATTGTCTCGTCATTTTGTATTGGGAAGTTGCTTTACAGCTGGATATAATTCAAATTCTTTATCATTTACTCTTTTGATTGGTGATACAAAATTTTTTTAATTAGATTAAAGTTCTTTCTATTAAAAACGGGAGAAAGATCGAAAGAGAAGAAAAACTCTTATTCATTCGGAATTGGCTGAACTAGGCTTAAAAGAAAAGCATTGCCGCAGCCTTCTTCCATTCACATGTACGACTTCGACCAAACAAAAGAACATTGTCGGTTGTGGATCCGTCAACATACAAAGTGACACCTAGTCTCTTTTTTTTTTTTACGAGGGAACAATCTTCCTAGATAGGGTAAACAAATGTTTAGTAGGGACAATTACCCTTAGATTTAGAATTTTTTTCATTTATAAAAACACTCCTTTATAATGAAAAACCACGCCAATTAATTATATGACTACCCCTCAACAGAATGAAAATTTTATGTATGAAATTGAAATCTTAGATTGTTTATTTTCTTTGGGAACAGAGGCATACTGTACGGCATAAGATCGTTGCCAAAGCTAAAAAATACACTATGCTAAGATTGAACGCTACGAAGAGAGAGTGACAAACATATTGGAGTTTACGTGATTAGAGAGATGGGTTGAGGTGTTAGGGTATAGCTCAATTCCATTGTTGAGAAGTTGTAGATTAATTGAAGTGTTTTGAGTGAGCATGTGATAGAGCGAAGGAGATGAGCTTATGAACCAATGAAAGGAACAAAATTTGCATGGTATCAAATCGCCTCACGTTCATTTTCATCCTATATTTGAAGTTATATTATTGTGCATTACAATTACAATTAAAAGATGTATTGAATTTAAGTTCAATATAGGAATTTTGGATTTGAACAAGAGAATTCGTGTTGTTGGAAGTGTCAAATCTTTGCTTAGTTATTTCTTAATTTTTTTTCATAAATTAAATTCGTGAGCATCTATTCAATCTTTCATAGTTTTCACAATTAACTCAACATATGATTGATTGTATTACAAGTATGAATACGATTTAGTACCACAAATCTATCACTGAATGACGCCATAGATAAATTATGCTCTAGATATGGGGGAGTCTTAGGGTCCGCCCCGCCCCGAATGGGGCAAAAACACTCGCCCCCAATGGGTTGGCGGGACGACACGGGTCAAGGGGCGGGGCAAGGGTGCCCCGCTTCGAACCCGCCCCGTGAGGAATAAAAAAATTACTTGATTATAAAAATAATAATAAGAGGCGGGGTGGGGGAGTGGCGGGGCGGGGATGCCCCGCCCCAAACCTGTCCCGTTGCCAACTTTAATAGGTCTATTGAGATTCAAAAGTAAGATTATGACGAGGCTCATCCCCGCCCTGAATCCGGCCCGTTGCCAACTCTAGTGAGTCTATTGAGATTCAAAAGTAAGATTATGATGCGGCTAGCAATATTAATTCTAACAATATTATAGAAATTGATTGTGACAAATAAAAGAACTATGAAGTCTACATATTAATTTAAAGGCTTGTGGCTTTAGCATTAATTATTCAAGTTGCTATTGCTACAATTGGAAGAACATTTCCAGGGATGAACATGTGAAGAATCGACAAAGGATCGAATTGGAGATCGATAGATGAATGATAGCTTGTTTGTGTATATCAAAAAGATGCATTTGATCAAATTAATAATGATATTACTACACACTATTTTTAAAGTATGACAGCTAGTAGAAAACTTTTGTAATTTTTTTTTTGACATTTTTAATATTACTATGTTGTTGATTAATTTGAAAAAAACTTCCATATTTAAAACTTGCCGCCAAATGTGATCTCGACTCTTCTCCTATTCTTGATTATTTGATTTATAGATAAGAAAATAAATTCGGTTCGGAAAAGGAGAAGGGGTCGGCCATGGGAGGTAACTATGAGAAAAAATTTATTTTGATGGGTGGTTAACACAACATTTTTTTTTATACATGCTGCATATTTTTATGGCATTAAAGGTTCCTAATTTTTACTTATTAAATGACATCATGAGATTCAAAACTTAATATTCGAAAACTTAACCTGGACACAATTTAAACTCCTAAAAAACTCATAAACAGTCTCCAAAAATTTCCAAATTAAACCAAATATATTCTGTCACAAGTTTTGATTCTGAAAAATTATATCTACTCTCTTTTAAAAGAGGGACTTTGAAAATACTATTTATTTGTAATTTCTCCACACAGTAAATTACATGTGAGGACAAAAAAAATGAGAATTTTGATGTTTCTCAGAACCGCCCAACTAACCGCAATTATCGACTCAAAGTGACGGTATTCGTACTCTTTTCCATCATTTTTCACACTATCCTTAAACTAAATGCATTGACACAGTTTCTTCTCTTATTTTGACAACAACATCGACAAAGAAGACTATTCCGCTTTCATATCTTGAAACTTGACTCGAAGTTTTGAAAAAACTACCACCTGAAGCTTAAGTTCTGCCATCTGAAGCACTTTATTTTCTCTAAAGTTGCAAGGACTTATGATTTACGGTCAATATAAGACAAGTTTTCATTTTTCTCTCTTTCCATAAAAATTGTTTACACTTCAAAATAATTTGAGAAGGTGTCTTCAATAATGAATTAATTGTTGAAGATTTAGGTTATTAGTCAGGATTTGGGTTACTCATTGTTTGGATTCATTTTTCTTATTCTTCAAGGTAGTGAAAATTGACATATATTTCAATTCTTCTCAAATGTTTGTCTATACACATTTTTTCATCTTTTCTTCTTTCCAAAGAAAATTTGTAAAGGGTGTCTTGAATAATAAATTAGTTGTTCAAGATTTGGGTTATTCAAACAATGGATACTTGTTTTCTTATTATTTTGAAATGCAAGAAAGGAAAAAGGAAAGGTTGGAAAGGAAAAAAATAATTGAAAAAAATAACCGGCCATGGAGCTTCGCGCTGCGTGGAGCAAAGTCCTGCATGCACGCAAAGCGTGGAGCACGCTGCGTGGAGATGGCTTCGAGCATGGAGGGCTTCACGGAGACCTCTCCTCGCGAAGGGAGGATGCTCCCGCGCATGCGCGAAGACCTCTCCTCTCTATGCATGGTGCGCGGATGTCTCCATGCGAACACATGAGTCTCTGCCTATTGCCTATCAGAGTATGATTAACTTGTATGTGTTAATTTCTTCCTAGCAAACGAAGTAGTATTATTAGTTCTTTCATTCTTCCATTCATTAAGACAACAATTTTTGCTTCCATTACATTAAAAGTGAAGATTGATTCTTTGGATATGTCTACTACTCAAGAAATTGGTTTCGACGTTGAAAGTACTTCCCAAACTTTGAGAGAATCATATGCAGCTTCCATTTGTCAACAAAAAATCCGAAGATAGGCAGATTGGAAAAAACAAACTCAAACTCCTCGTATTGATCGTCGTAAAAGGATAAATAATTCTATGTTATCTCAAAATAATAATTTAGGTTCTTCATATCCACATAAATCTTATGAATCTACAATATATCTTGATTTTGAAGCTTCTACTCCAGAATCAACTAATCAGATTCATCCTAAATTACAAGGAAGTTTTGACCTATCGAATATACCAACTAATGCATACGTATTACCTACATCCACCTATTGTCAATATTGTGGTGCACGAAAATTCTATAGAGAAACTAAAGGATTTTGTTGTTGTGATGGAAAAGTTAAACTTTTTATACCTAATTCACCTACTGAATTGTACGATATATTTACATCTAATAAAATTATATGTATGGAATTCAAAAAACTTTCACGTGGATATAATAATCATTTTGNTATAGAGAAACTAAAGGATTTTGTTGTTGTGATGGAAAAGTTAAACTTTTTATACCTAATTCACCTACTGAATTGTACGATATATTTACATCTAATAAAATTATATGTATGGAATTCAAAAAACTTTCACGTGGATATAATAATCATTTTGTGTTCACTTCGTTTGGTGTAAAATACAATAAAGAGTTTTTAAAGTATACAGAGGTATTTATACATTTAAAGTTCAAGACCAAGTTTACCATTATATGAACCAACTTATGCCAAAAAATAATATCTCTACTTATATGCAATTATATTTTTATGATACAGATAATGAAGTTGAAAGTCGTATGAAAATCTTAGAAAATTTTGTTGAATCTACTTTGATTATTTTGATGGAAATCCTTAAAGTAAATCCATATACTAGAATCTTTAGGTCTTTAAGTGATATGATCAATTTGGATGACCATCGAATACAAATAAGATGTGATCTAGGACTTGATCAAAGAGTTTTCAATACTCATTCAGCATATCAAGTAGTTGTTGTATAGGTTGGGATGATCAAAATGTAAATATTCGTGTTTATGATATTACTATATATGATCATTTTGGTGATTCACATAGAGTTCATTATTATTACGGTTGTTATGATCTTTTGCAGTACCCTTTACTTTTCTCATTCGGAGAATTTGGTTAGCAGGAAGGTATTCAGAGATACAAAAAGACGTCTCAAAGTTTGTCCAACTACGCTGCTTTTGATAGCACAGTAAATTCTACAGTAGAAATCATTGAAAAAGAGGCTGCATGTTTACTAATATACTTTTTAACATTCTTTTACTTTTACAAATTTAAATGTTCTAAATTAATGTAACGGTCTTATTCTTTATGTAGTTCTTAATGGAACAAAGAAACAATCTCAAGTTTCTTGTCGTAAATACTATTCATACAAATTACAAATCAGATATTCTGGTAAGTGTGTTACTTCACGCTGATAGACTTTTTCAACGATATGTTGCAAACATGTATGTTAAAATTGAAACTGCTAGATTAGATTATTTTCGTAACAATCAAAAATAAATTCGTTCTGAACTTTATCAAGATATTATAGATAGTATTCAAGATGAGGAAACAATAGGGTACAAATTTGAGGGAAAAAATAGTTCTACCACAAATATTTACATGTGAACCTAAAGATATGCTGAGAAGATATTTAGATGCGATGACTATTGTTCAACGCTATGGAAAATCAGATATATTTTTAACTATAACATGTAATCCAAATTGGCCAGAAACTAGGCAATAGCTGAAACACAGTGATGAAGTTCAAAATCAATCGGATTTAGTTGTGCGTATATTCAGAGCAAAATTAAAAGAGTTAAAAAATCATTTGTACAAAGAAAATATTTCGGCTATGTTGTTGTTCATATATACATGATTGAATTTTAAAAAAGAGGGCTCCCCATACATATCTATTATTGAATTTTAATTCATAAAATCTCTTGTGCTGAACAAGTTGATAAGATAGTGTCATGTGAAATTTATCATAAAAATAAATATTTGCATCTTCATTCTGTTATTATAAGACACAATATGCATGGTCCCTCTAAATCTGAAAAATGTATGCATGTTAGTAAATAGTGGTTGTAAGAATAACTATCATAAGGATTATTGTAACAGTACTGTATTTGGTGATAACTCATACCCATTGTACAAGCGTTGTAATAGTGATATTTCTATTAAAGTTAGAGGTCAAATTTTAGATAATCGATGGGTTGTACCATACAATTCTTATTTCATTGCAAAATTTGACTGTCATATCAACGTTGAAATATGGTCTTCTAATAAAATAGTATAATATTTGTCCAAATACGTATATAAAAGATATGATTGTAGTAATTTTTTTGTTGACAAAAATAAAAAAATAATAAGGAAATGGATGAAATTCTGCTTATCAATTAGCTAGATGAATATCTCTACCTGAAATTGTGTAGAGAATTTTTTCTTTTAATTTTTCAGAAATTTGTCCTGCTGTTTATGTTTTACAACTACATATTGAAGATCATTAGCATTATTATTGGAAATGAGTATACGAGAAGAACAATGTTAACTGAATTTTTTCGGATGAATGAAGCAAATGAATTTGCTTGAACATTGTTGTATCGAGATTTCCCAACCCATTTTGTGTGGAATGGAAGTGGAAAATTTTGGACTCCTAGAAAACAACACATAGTTATAGGACGAATCGTGACAGTTAATCCATCTGAAGGAGAACGCTATTTCCTCTGTATTCTTCTTAATCATATTAGAGGTGCAACATCATTTGATAGTTTACGAACTTCAAATGGAGTAACCATTGTCACATATCGAGAAACAACACTTTTACATGGTCTATTGAGTGGTGATAATTATTGTGAAGAATGTTTATCCGAAACTATTTTTTACAAAATGCCTGGTTCTTTAAAACGTCTATTTGCTACATTTTTAATACTTTGTAGTCCTAATCATCCAAAGCTATTATGAGATAAATTTAAATCCTATATAATTGACAATTATGTACATCAAAATATACCTGTTGAAACTGCTGAAGTACAAGTTTTGGAAGACATCAATTCTATATTAGAATCATTAGGTAAAAACATAGACGATTATGGAATAGTTCCATTCTTTGCAAATATAAATGAAGCTCAAAGATTGACAAAAATGATTGCACAAGAAATAATCAATTTTAGTATTGAAGGGGGACTTCCTTGTACAGAAACATTAAATAAAGAACAACGATTTGCATATGATACAATTATGAAAAAATATAAAATATGAATCAAGTTATGCTTTCTTCATTGATGGTCTGGAGGACAACAAGACTTTTTTTATATAAGGCACTCCTAACTGGTGTAAGAAGTCAAAATTTCATTGTTTTGGCGACTGCATCCTCTGGGATAGCTGCATCTCTGTTGGCTGGAGAGCACACACCTCATTCAAGATTTAAAATTCCTTTAGAAACAATTGGTGAAGTAAATTGCTTTGTTATCAAGCAATCAACTTTAGGAACATTATTGAAAATGTCTAAATTAATAATTTGGGATGAAGGACTTCTGGTAAATTGTTGTGCTATTGAAGTTGTAGATAGAATGTTTACAGGTATTACTGATTGTAATTTGCCTTTTGGTGGGAAAGTGATCATTTTTGGAGGGGATTTTTGGCAGGTTCTACCAGTGGTACCGAAAGGAAAAAAAGAAGATATAATGA
>CAIGRP010027107.1:0-27440 GCA_903798385.1 Fraxinus cuspidata | reverse complement strand
TTTCGCTCGCTAGCCACATGAGGACCGCTCAAGTGGTTTTAGCAGTGGCCTAACCGCCCACTATCCGCAAGCTCACTACTCGAGGGTTGATAACATTTGTCTGACCATGTTTCGTGATTTTATCAAATTTTTTTTCACTCCCATTCTAACTAAAATAATTCAATTAATATTCGGCCTGGACTTCAATATATGTTTGACTATTCATTGTATTACATACTTACATACATACATAAATAGGGACTTATTCTTCTTCTCTGTCCATCTTTTTTTTTTTTTTTTTTCCAATTGAGTTTCCACCTAAATCTTGTATTCTTTTTTTTTTTTTTTTTTATTTCCTATTCTTGTTTTTTCCACGTAAATCTTGTATTCTTGTTCTTTTTATTTTATATTTCCTATTCTTGTTTTGGTATAAGAAAAATGTTATTAGAGCAATGTTTGATTTTCTGTGACGGCAACTATGAAATATGCTATTCTATTTTTGAATCGCAACACAAAATTTTTGCTATGGGAAGTGAAGATGCTCGTGCAGATAGGCTTGGATAATGCATTGTTGGGATTTGATAAGATAATTTCAACTTGGACACAAGAAGAAAAATAATATAAGGATCGAAAGACCCTGTCTCAAATTCACCTTCATCTATCAAATCAAATTTTTCTGGATGTTTTGAAGAAGAAAAATGTCATTGTGTTATGGTTAAAATTGGAGCATTTATGCATGACGGAAGTTTAACCAGTAAGTTACATTTGAAGCAGTGCCTATATTCTCATCAAATGGCCAAAGGTATGTTTACGAAAAATCACTTAACAATCTTTAAGGAAATTGTCGCTGATCTAGAGATCATGGCTGTTAAGTATGATGAAAAAGATTTAGAGTTGATTTTGTTGTGTTCACTGTCCTTTTCAATTATGATTTTTAGATATACTATTTTATATAGTTGTGACACTCTCACTATGGATGAAGTATATGATGCTCTGTTCTCTTAGGAGAAGATGAAGCAACTTGTGACTGGATTTGAGGTTGGGGTAGGGAGCCTTCTTGCTCATGGGAAAACATAAGATGGGAATTTTGGTGGTAATATGAGGGACAAATCGAAGCTTAAAAATAAAGACAAAATTTGTAATTACTGCAATAAAAAATGCACATCAAAGCCAACTAATATAAATTGAATAAGAATAAATAGCTTCTGCAAATTAGAAGATAAAACAACTAAAAAATTTATGTGAAATCGGTGTTACAGAAGATGGCCACAGTGATGTAGAACTTCTAGTTATTTCTGATGGCGACTCCAAACCTTGTGAGGATTGGATTCTTGATTCAACTTGCACGTTTCATATTTATTCTAATCGAAATTTATTTTAAACATAAGTTTTCAAAGGTGCTATGATAATGAGAAATAACGCGTCTTGTAAGATAGTTGGTATTGGAATGATCAGAATTAAGATGTTTAATAAGACTTTTAGGATGCTTTGTGATGTAAGGCATGTTCCAGATCTGAATAGAAATCGTACATCTTTGAGTATTCTTGATTCAAAATGATACAAGTTTGTTGGTGAAGGTAGAGTTATGAATGTTAGCAAATGTGCACTAGTTGTGATGAATGAATAGAAAGGGCCTCCTGCCCAGTTATATGTCTTAAAGGATTCTACAATCACAGATGATGCGGCTATCACAAGTGTACACGTTTAAGGAAATTGACTATTGTTCAGGATTTTTAAATCCATAATACAAAGAAAACTTTATCAAACTTTTATAAAATTATGTCAAAGTCAAAGCAGGTCAAAGTTTCATTGGTGGTGGGTCCGACACTTAGCTGATATCTACCATCGGCGAACGGCACGTGTTGGGCCCACTAGGGTGATTCGGGACCGGTCGTGTCAGATTCACTAAAGGCATTTACAACACAAAAGGAACACTCCACACTGATAATGGTCTCAAGTATTCTTGAAATGAGTTTAATAGGTTCTACAAGTCCATAAGGAATTTTGAGGCACTTCACAGTTGGTTAGACTCCGCAGAAAAATGTTGTGGTAGAGAGGATGAATAAGATTTTAATGTAGAAAGTATGTTTTATGCTTTCCAATGTTGGTTTACCTAAGTCAGTTTGGGATAAAACTGTTTCTACAACTTGTTTTCTTGTTAATCATTCACCCTCAATTGCTATTGATAAAAATACTCCAGAAAATGTATGGTTTGGTACTCCTACTAATTACTTAGATCTGAAGATATTTGGATGTTTAGCTTATGTACATGTTGATAATAAAAAACTGGAACCTATATCTAGAAAGTGTATATTTCTTGGCTATAAGTTTGATGTTAAGGGATATAAGTTAAGGCGTCCAAAAACTAGTAGAGTTATAACCAGTAGAGATGTTATCTTTGATTAAAGTGCAACACTTCATAGCTTACCTTTTTCAAATTCCACTAATACAAATCAATAGAAATTAAACATATAGGTGGAGTATGAATTTGGGTAAGGGCCTATACCAGAGTCAACATCTCAGTCTACCTTAGAAGTAGTGTCGCTTTGCCGCTGCCACCAGCGACATCACAGTATTCTATTGTTAAAGGCAAATCGAAAAGGCAAATCGAAAAGAGACATTAGACCTCAACAAAGGTAAGTTGAAGTAGATTTGGTTGCTTATGCTTTGAATGTGGCTAAAGGAATTGATTCTATTGAAGAACCTTCAACTTACCTAGAGGTAGCTAGTTGTGATAATTTGGTAGATGGATGATTGCTATACAGGAGGATATGGAATCATTTCATAAAAATAGCATATGGGATTTAGTAAAATTGCCTAAGGATAAGGATGCTGTCAGTTGCATATTGGTGTTCAAAAGGAAAGAAGGTACATTAGGTGTTGAAGAATCTAGTTAGGATACAGATTCTAGGTGTAGATTTCACAAATGTATTTCTCTAGTTTTAAAGAATAGTTTGATTTGAGCTATCCTTGGTATTGTCGCCAAGCATGATTTTGAGCTTGAGCGGTTGGATATGAAGACAACATTTTTACACGAATAACTTGATGAGGACATCTTTATGCAATGACTAGAGAGTTTTATGGAGAACTTTGTGTGCTTGTTGAAAATGTCTCTCTATGGCTTGAAACAATATCCTAGATAGTGGTATAAGAGGTTTAACTCATTTATGAGTACTCATGACTTCAAGAGAAGCAATTATGATAATTTTGTTTACTTTAGGAAGCGTGATGAATGCTTATATGTTGATGATATGTTGATGGTAACCAAGAATAAGAGAGAGATAAGAAATTGAAAGCGCAGCTCAATGAAAATTTTTATATGAAAGACTTAGGAGTAGCAAAGAAGATACTTGGAATGGAGATTCTGGGAGATAGGAAGACGCATAAATTATATCTAAGTCAAAAGGATACATTGAGAAAGTTCTTTACGAGTTCAATATGTTGAATGGCTAAGCAGTTAATACTTCTTTAGCTGCTCATTTTAGACTTTCATCTACTTTATATCAACAATTAGATGAAGCGGTTGATTATATGTTACGAGTTCCATATTCTAGTGCAATGGGATCTCTCATGTATGGTATGGTTTGTTCACGTCTAGAGTTATCATATATAGTCGGTATGGTTTGAGGCACATGGGAAAGTAGTTTGTGGATTTTCTGATACCTGCGCGCCTTTACTAATATTTTTTTACATTTTGAAAGAAATATAGATAGAATTATTGGGTATATTGATTCTAACTTTGTTAGAGATCTTGTTAAGAAAAGATCTCTTACATGGTATTTTTTACTATTGGTAGTGTGCTATCAATTGGAAAGCAACTTTATAGACTGCAGTTGCATTGTCTACTACTGAGACTAAGTACATGACTATTACAAAGATTGTAAGGAAGCTACAATTTGGTGAACTCAACGAAGACATGCAAATTACTATAGTCTTTTGTCATAGTCCCAATACTATTTTTTTAAACAAAAAATTAGATGTTTTATGAGAGAATGAAAAACAATGACGTGAGGTATCATTTTGTCCGTGATGTTATTGCTCATGGTGATATTGTTGTGTGTAAATTTGGTATACAAGATAATCTTGTCGATATGATGACCAAGTCTCTTCATGTGGCCAAGTTCGAGCATTGCTTGGAGTTAGTTGGTATTTTTTGTTAAATTTTCCCTTGGGGCATTTGTGTAAAAGGTGGAGAGTTGTTTGTTGAAGAGTGGAGTTTTATTCCTTGCATTGGAATTCGTGTTAAGTTGGAGATTTATTAGAGTATGACATAAATTTTGTTGGGAGTTGGTAGTTTATTTTAAAGAAGTCAAAAGATGGACCAAGGAAAAGAAATCGACGTTTTTCGCTCGCTAGCCACATGAGGACTACTCGAGCAGTTTTTGCAGTGGCCTCACCACTCAAGCGGCGATGGCATTTGGCTCGACCTTATTTTGCAATTTTATTAGATTTTTTAGTCACATTCTATCTAAAATACTTCTACTAATATTCTGCCTAGACTCCAGTATATGTTTGACTATTTATTGTATTATACATATTGATAGAAACAACAATTCTTGTAATCAATTTTGACATAATAAATTATTCTCCTCCCTGCCCATGCTTTTTTTTTTCCAAATTTTGCCTATTCTCGTTTTAGTATAACAATAAGAATTGCCAATAGAAATAAATGGTGATGGCAGCCTTCAGATTCGTTGTTAACCCTTATATTGTTGCAAATTTCTTGAATTGTTGTTAACCTATTCTTATACATTGGTTTAAATGATTATCCTTCAACCGACCCTCACAAAGTTATCAATTGCCAACATTTTGTAGCAAATTTTTCGTTGAAATTTCTCTAAGTTTACGAAATCGTTAACAAGTAATATTTAAAAGTGAGTTTAGATTATCGTTCCTAAGAGAAATATACTCTAATTTGAATTTTATCAATTCAATATCAAATACAAATAAGACAAACACAATTGATGAGGTGAGAGTTATATTTTTAACTAATTACTATACTAAATACTAACTAATGTGCGTGAAGATGATTTTGAAGAAGTAATATGTGAGGAAAGCGTGTCGAGAATCCGACTCCATCATTAGTATCCCGTTTTAAATCTCGACATCTATCTTTTAATCTAAGTGTTGTATAGATTGAAAAATGATAATCCTATTTTATTCAAGAAATTATCTAGAGCAAGGTTAAACATATTTCTAAATAAGACTTGGAATATCACTATCCAAGATTCGAATACCAAGAAATGCATTATATTACAAGATTATCTATTTTGTTCTCATAAGGCATAAAATTATCTCTTATGTCTATAGGACCTTATGTTGATTATCACGATGTAATTGACCTATTTCTTACCTCCTGAAAACAAAACAACCCATTTAAATATTTAAATGGTGATCAAGCATTCAAATATTCGTTGTAAACATAATAACAATCAATCAACACAATTCATACTTAAAAGAAGAAATATTGAATTAAAAGCGATTAATTATGATTTACATCAACATCCCAACAATTAATATGTTTTGCCTAGCATGCTAGTTCAACCAAAAAAAAGTATTGAACATTCGTCACCAGGAAAATATATCTATAAAGATGAGATAAGAAATAAATTTTTCCTCCCTTAAATTCCTTGAGTTGAATATTCAACTAACTTTTGATTTTTCCTTGCTTTTGATCTTCAATGCTGAGAAACATCTTCAAGCTTTTGATGTTTATTTTCTCATAACCTTTACTTACTTTCTTCTCTAACTTATGATACGAATAATCTTGTATTTTGACTTTATTTCTGTTGAAAATAATAATCGATCCCCAAAGGATTTTCGAGCTCAGTATATTGGATATATACTGAAATCAACACAACAATGTCAAAATCCAAAACCATAAACCCATGCCCAACCAGCTGTTTCTTGGCTTGCCCACTAAGGACACCGGTAAGGGTAATTGCAGCCACACAATAGCCACAAAAGGCTAAGAGAAAAGAGAGACATAAACACATTGCACAAGAGGCGCAAAGCAAATAATGGAGCCAGTAAGGCTCAAAAGGAAAAAGGCAGCAATAACGTTTCTCACACTGCCAACACCAAAAAAAAAAAGGAGCCAGCATATATAAAGAATAGGTGGGCTTTAGGTTAAACAGTAGTTAGGTCCAAGAGTTAATAGGTAATGAATAAATGGGCTACCAACTAAAAGCCATCTAGGAATTATGGGTCGGGCCATGAGTACCTCTAAGTAAATTAGGCTACTTCAAATTACTTAAATAGTGTATAGGTTTAGGTATTTACAATTGTGGTGTTAATGTTTGCCGACTGAGTAAATAATGACTTAACATCATTGTCCGAGAGGTCGTTTGACAACAATTTGCCTAACAACCTCTACCTTAGTGTCAAAGATTCTGCAAAGAAAATTATTACACATTAGTAATAATTCAGAAAATGAGAACCAATAAAATTGTAAATTATTTACCTACACCGATGTTTAAAAAAATCTTTACAACTTCTAAACTTCACCACTAGTAGTACCTTAGTGCCCATGATTAAATGATTATATTGTATATGTATTTTTTCAAGTCTTACAACTTCTTGTAATACAATATCTCTAATTAAATGTAGTCTAACATCAATGTGTTTGGTGAGTTTGTAAAAAACATGATTTTTACATAAATTTATAGAAGATTGACTATCATAATATAATACCACATAATCATTTAAAACACAAAGTTTATGAAGTATGCTTTTAAGCCATAAAACTTTTTTAATAGTTTTAGTGGTAGCAATGTATTCAGATTCTGTCGTGGATAGTGCAACTATGTGTATAATTGTGATTTCCAACTAACACAAAAGTTAGATAAAGTAAATACATAAGAAGAGGTAGATTTTCTATTATCTCTATTCCCAATATAGTTAGCATCTATAAAATCCTTCAATTTCACACCCTCCTTATTAACATCAAACCTTAGACCTTCATCACTAGTTTCCTTTAAGTACCTTAACATCCATTTCAAGGCTTCCCAATACTCAGGACCTGGATTAGACATGTATCTACTAAATATACTAACAACAAAAGCTAAATCCGGTCTAGTACAGACCATCAAATATATTCTATTTCTTTTTCATTACAAGGAGCTTGATCTTTAGATGATGAAAAATGATTAGCTAAAGATCATGTAATAGGTTTGCAATCATGCATGTTAAATTTTTTCAACACCTTTGAAACATAAGAGGACTAATACAAAAATAAAACAGAATTTGACCTATCTCTTTCAATTTCCATACCTAAAATTCTTGTATCATTTCCTAAATCTTTCATGTCAAATTCACAATTCAAATTTGTTTTTATATTATTTATCCACTTAAGTGATGAACCAACTAAGAATATATCATCCTCATATAGTCATTATTAGCATCATTATGTTGGAAATATAGGCAATGATCAAACTTATTTTGTCAAAACCCTATGGATACTACAAAAGAGTCAAATCTTTTATACCACTGTTTAGGTGATTGTTTTATACCATTTAAAGATCTTCAATAAGCACATATGATCAGGTTTTAGTTTATCTTTAAAACCTTTTGGTTGATTCATAAAGATTTGTTCATCAAGTTCATCATGTAAAAAATTAGTTTTTTACTTCAAGTTGTCCAAATTCCTGGTCAAACTGTACAACTAATGGAAGTATGACTCTAATAGTAGTATACTTAATAACATGTGAAAATATCTCATTATAATCAACCCCCACTGTCTTAGTATACCCATTGACCACTAATCTAGTCTTAAATTTTAAGGGTTCAGATGTGCTAGCACCCTCCTTAACCTTAGATTCCCACTTAAAATCAACAATAGATTTATTCTTAGGTTAAAGAACTCATCTCATCCTTCATTATCTTAAATAACTCTTTAAATTGTTCACTTTTTATCATCTCCTCAAAGGTTTTTGTCTCTCTATCAGCTAACTCCTCATCGCGCATGAGCAAAGGCTAACTCAGACTCATATCCAATTCGTATAGGTGCTCTAGACTACCTTCTCTCCATCTCTAGCTAAATTATAAACTGCTAAATGATTTTTTTCTTCAGGATGTTCTTATATCACTACTTCCTATATATTCTTCATAGCAGGTTTTTGATCCTAAGTCTCTACCTCGTTATGTGTAACTTGGACAAATGTGCTAGCTTTTCCTAACTCTACCTTCAACTGATTTCTCTCTTTACCTTGTTCTTCTTCACTCACAGGTTCAGATTCAATTTTAAGGCACGACATTTCACTCTCACTGAATGTAACATCTCTACTCACAAATATTAACCCTATTTTGGCTCCTATCTCACAACATGTAACCCTTGACCTCTCAGGATAACCTAGAAAAACACATTTTCTAGCTCTAGATTCATGCTTTCCATCACTTTGATGAGAAAAAGTTCAAGTCAAAAGTTCTAAGTATAAAATAATTAATTATATACCAGACCTTTTTTATGAGGAGTATCACCATTTAACACAGCTAATGGAGTCAAAATAATCAGACAACAAGCAGTCATAATAGCTTTTCCCCAAAAAGATTTTAGGATGCAAGAACTTAACATTATGCAACACACTTTATCAAGTATAGTTCTATTCATCATTTCCGCTACCCCATTTTGCTGGGGAGTGTAAGGAATAGTTTTATGTCATGTTATCCCATTCTCTTTGTAAAGATTGTCAAATTCAGTGTTACAAAACTTTGGGCCATTATGAGTTCTCAAAAACTTGATATTCTTACCAGTTTGGTTCTCATCTTGTCTTTTCCAATTATTAAAACTATGAAAAGTATCAGATTTATCCTTTAAAATATAAACCTACACTTTTCTAGTGTAATCATCAATGATAGACAAGAAGTACTTATTTCCGCCCGAAGTGGGACTGCTAGAGAAACCCCATAAGTTCAAATGCACATATTCAAGTATGCCTTTAGTTTTATGAAGAATCGTGAAGAAGGAAGTTCTACGATAGTTACCAAGCATACAATGGTCACAGAATGATAATTAGACACACGATCATTTCCAAATGCACATTTTTCAATAAGAAGTATAATACCCTTAATACCCAGATGTACAAGTCTATTGTGTCATTTATGTGTGATCAGCCTTAGCAGAAGAAGTATAATTCCCTTAATATCCACATGTACAAGTCTATTGTGCCATCAATGTTAAACTTTAAGGTACTATCATCAATTGCGACAACAGTATAAGCAGAATTGTCACTTTTGATTCATGCAAAATTTCAAATCAGTCATTTTGTTATGTCACATGAAAAGATGCACCAGAATCAAGTATCTACGTGCAAACGGGAATTAATAGTTAAATTGAGTTTAGTAGGATAAGAAATAGGATTTGTAATTATATAAATCTCACCATCACCACTATCGAAAATAGAAGACGATACATTTACTTCATCTCTCTCCTTACCCTTTTACTTACCTTTCTCTTTATAGCAATCCTTTTTAAAATGTTATGTGTTCTTACATCCATATAATTTCTTAACTTTAGTACTAGATTTGGATCTAGACCTACCTTTTCTTTCTTTCTACCTCAATTACTACTTGACTCGCCGCTACTCCGGTAACCATCATAACTGTTTTATCTAAACTGAGTTCTACCCCTCATCATTTAAATCTTACCACTCTTCTGATCATATTTTTCAGCTCTAATCTCCATCTCCTTACATCTGAGAAAGTCATTGACAATTTCAGGCGTCAAAGTATCTCTACCATACTTAATAGCATTTTTTACTTCTTTATAAGTATCAGGTATGGAATGCAGTAAGATAATAGCCTTGTATATATATCAGACACTGACTCTTCATAGTTAACAATATCTTGAACAAGTTTATTAAATGCGTCTTAATTGTCATCAAGATCTTTTGAAGAATCAATTTTAAAACTGAAATAAATGCTCAACTAAAGCTTATTTGGAGTAGATTTGAGCAAATACAAATCTTCCAACTTTTTCAAAGTTCTTTAGTGGTTTTCAATTTAACCACTTTTCTCAAAATTACGTTAGACAAGTATAAAATAAATTGAGGTATAAGCAAGTTCATCAACTTCTTCTTTTTGCTCTTTTGAAAAATTAGCGAGAAAATTGCCATCAATGGCTTTTGAACATTTTTGTTAAACCAAAATACCTCTCATATTTTGTTGCCAAATTGAAAAATCACATTTTCTTTTAGAGGTTCCCAAATCAAAATTGTGATTTCTCATTTTTAATAATCAATCAAAAAATATGAAATCATAATTAAGCCACAAAAAGTCGACATAGGGTTGCAAACAATATACATCGTTTTAGATTCCAATGGTTTCGTAAGATTCTTGATCTTAGATCTAGTGAATGTTCAATTGGGTAAGTTCTAGGTATTCTAGTAATATAACAGTGTAGCAAGAGATATATCAAACAAACAGTTTCACGCACAATATATCACAAAGATAATATGTTGAAGTTTATCAAATAAACAATTTAATCACGTAGCAACTAAAGGCAAGTAGATCCTAATTTCTAGCATAGACAATGGTTACTCCACACGATAACCTCAATCATATTGTCACCCCACATGATGATGCGCTAGTGTTGGAAATTAAATGGGATAAGCCCATTTACCAAAGCTGATTTCTCTGAGTCCATTAATAATGAAAGATGCAAATTTTACCATTTTAACGCCACCACTATTTTCCCTAAAGTCTCCCACAATTGATCGAATGCAAAATTGAATCACAAACGCGCATGGGCAAAAATGTCTAGATTTCAGCGTATCACCCGAAACAAAAAACTAACACCACAAAAGAATTAGAAATCTCATTAGAATAATATTGTTTGAAGAAAGTTTTCCAAACGGATCCCTATCGCACCTCCACGCACTATCGCTGTCAACAACAGTCACCACCATGCGCACCATTGCCGGCTATGCCTCAACCTACAGAACCTTCATGTGGTATTTGATTCTTCAACTGACCACTGGTTTGGCCAGAAAATGGAATTGCAAGTTCGGGATTAATGAAAGAAAACCAAACAGATTTCGATCTATCTTCCAGCCAATTTTTGATCGATTTCTCTTCGAATTTCAACACAACTACGGCTGTGATACAAAATGTTGAAAATACTAATCAACAACAAAGGATTTCGGGCTCAGTATATCGCATATATATTGAAATCAACACCGCAATGTCAAAACCAAAAAACCATAAACCCATGCCCAACTAGTTGCTTTCTTGGCATGCTCACTAAGGACACATATAAGGGTTATTGCAGCCACACAATAGCCACAAAATGCTAAGAGAAAATAGAGAAATGAACACACTGTACATGAAGCATAAAGCAAAGGGTGCAATCAGTAACGCTCCAAAGAAAGGAGGCAGCAATAACGATTCTCACACTGCCAACACAAAAAAGGGGAGCCAACAACATAAAGAATAGGTGGGCTTTAGTTTCAAGAGAAGTTAGGCCCAAGAGTTAATAAGTAATGAATATATTGGCTACCAACCAAAAGCTATCCAGGAATAATGGGTTGGGCCATGAGTAGCTCTAATTAAATTAGGCTACTTCAAATGGCTCAAATATGTTATAGGTTTAGGTCGTTACAATTGTAGTGTTGAAGTTTCACTTCAGTAATTGGTCAATGCAGATTGAATAAATAATGACGTCACATCATCACCCTGAGAGATTGTTTGACAACAATTTGCCTAACAATTTCAAAGTAGGTTAAAACGTGAGCCAATTACTTTCTATGAAGAGGTTAAAATAAGAAAAGAAACAAAATATTTTTGCTAGAGTTGTTCCATGTGATTGCGTCATATACCAAGTTGTGATTGCAATACTTTGTTCAGTTGTTCACCGCTTATGTGTCCTTTGTTGTTGCGATAACTACGGGGTTTGTGCTTAGATATTACAATGCACAACCTATTTTCCCTGTTAGCATTTTTGTCCTCATTTTTTGGTTTCCATTGAGCTCTAGCCATTCTTAATTGTAATTTAAACCCGCCATCTTTTAATTTAGGTCAGTTTGGTCTCCATTTGGTGATTTATGTACAAAGCACATCATTTTCACCCATTTTTCGTTCCTTTCTTCAAAATCCATACAACATCAAGTTTTTTCGTAAACAAACAATATAACTACTAATTCTCTTAAAGCGTTCCTTTATATCTTCTTTTGACCGCATAAATAAGTATAAGAATTACACTTATCAATAGCATTTTAGGCTGAATAGTGTTGAACACATAAGTAAGAATGAAAGATAAAATTCGGTCTTATTTATTGTTCACATGGTCTCTACATGATTCTATCTAGGCATTCTTCTTAGAGTTCTAGAAATATCCAGTTAAAGAACAATTGACGAACAATTTCAATCTTAAATATTGTTCACATGGTCATATTTTCTCCTTATGAAAAGAGAGAATAATTCTTCCCAATCCATTCTATTTTACAATATTTAGTGCTGATAATAAGTCATTGACTTCTTAAAGTAAAACAAATGACTCGATTTGAAAACCAACCATTTTGTCCTACCATTTACCCTTAGAAGATGATGAAACAATTATGGGTTGGGCATAGTTAACTCCAGTACTTGGTCTTGAACACCTAACTTTTCACAATGCACGATCTTCGCCATCTTCTCCCTCAAAGTTGGGACCTAGCACCTATAGTCTTAGCCTTCATCACAACATAGCATCAAATCATAGGATTATAGTACTTTGGTGCCTTGTTCTATAATGGAAGTAGTAAGGTCGTCTTCAACCCTGCACCAAAATTTGCACAATTTTGCACCAAATCTTATACCATTTTGCACCAAACTAAAAATCATTTCAACCACTACACCAAAAATTCCACCAAATGAATAGTATTTAATATTGTTTTTTTTATTTTTGTAATTCTTAACAATTTCTTTATCTCAAAAATTATTTATTACTACATATATCATTAAATAAGTAATTACATTTAGTTAACAAAAATATTGAACTCATTAACGAATTTAAAAAATGTACTGCAATTAATAAAAATAAAACAACTAAGAAAATATTAAATCATAACATTAAAAAAGATTGTAATACGTTTTGAATCGCAATGTCATAATATTACAAAGTCGTAATAGTAATCACAATGAATTTTTTTATTAAATGATTAAAGTTTATTACAAATGCAAATAGTAATAGTAATAGTAATAGTAATAGTAGTAGTTGTATAATTAAATTTAGAATTAAAATTTATTGTATAACAAAATGGACAAGTATACCTGTAACAAAAATCGGTGCAAAGTGGAAGAGAAGGGTTAAGAGGTATTTAACCATTTTGGTGCAAAATGGTGCAATAGGTTGGAGGAGATTTGCACAAAAAATTCGGTGCAATTTGGTGAATTATGGTGCAATGAGGGTGGGTTGGAGATGCTCTAAGCTCTGCAAATGCTCTGTATGATAGTTTTATACTTCTAAGTTGATTTAATTTATTTGGAAATTCTCTAAGTCCTTCTCGTGTCATTTTGAGTGTAAAGCATGTCTCTATCCTTTGTACTTAATATATAATATAAGTACATGTTGCATTCGTAGCGGATCTAGGAGTCTAGGAAGCACAAGCTAAATTTATTAAGCCAACAAGCAACAACAAATCATTAATTTTCCAAAAAGGCAACATAAAGTAGTGAGATGAACCATTGAATTGAATTTAATCCTTTACGGAACTTCAAACATGTGTAGAGATATGATAATTTTTTAAACAATGGTTAAATTAAAAACTATCACCGTGAAAATATGCTGATGCTGCAAACATTATTGTGATGGAAAACTTGGTCAAACCATGTTAGTCTGTTATTATAATATGATGGCTAAAGCTACATCGCAACCATGTCAACAAACATTGGTCTAGTTGTAGAGAAACAAGAAAGTTCATTCCTAGATGCAAAAGAGGACTGTTGATATAGACTTGAGCTGACTTGAAGTTATAGCCATGTCCAACGCCCCTCTTGGATCCGCCAATATTTGGTCATTATCCTACATGTGGCATAGTATCACGACACTCTTTTGAAATAAAGACTTAATGAAAGTAAATGTGTTCATTAAATGATACGTTTTGTTCTAATGGATTAGTTGCCACAAATTTTTAATTAAGTGAAGGATATAAATATTCATGTCAAAAATAAAAAGAACTATGAAAATACTTAAACAAGTTTCTATTAAGAACGATTTGATTATTTAGATCAATTGTGTAAGTTCAAATTTACTAAATATTTAGAACCAACATGCACAATTATACAATTAAAAGCAATAAATCACTATTTAATTGTTTATAGAATGTTAATCGATCATGTCAATTTATTGTATGTTGAATTATCGCAATTTGTAATATGAAAGTAATAAAGAATACCAAATTGATCAAGAAGAAACCTCAGTTGGCTAAAAATTTCGAGTACTTTACAGTTCAGTAATCCATTATAAATCGAAACATACTTACAGTACAGTCGAAACCCGTTTATTCCGTAAAACTTCTCACCTAATTCCTACAGTCTCACTTGATCCTTTTGGAGGTATGCTCCTTCAAAACAAATTCCAACACCTGGTTTATAACTTAATCCTTTGGACTGCGTCTTCTGATGCCATATCATGACTCCTGAAGCCTCAACTTAGTCTTCCTGAATTCGTGCTTCTACAACAGCTCTCGATTCCTAGAATCGATTTATCTCAAGTGGATTAAATTAAGAACTCCTCCTTCTTAGGGTCGATGTTTGATCAAACGATATTTATGTGTTTTTATCTGTGGTTTAATCTGAAACAATATGGATTGATCAAAAAATCAAAGTTTGAATGAATTTATGGCTCAAATAATATGGTGGTTGATTCTTGTAATCAATTAATGTGTTTTAGATTTTTAAATGAATGATCTCTAAGAAAAGATATGATTTAACACACTTTTGGATGTCACATAGTGTGTATATTTATAATGATAGTGGTTGGAATGTAAATGAACTCAAAATTAACTTGAAAATTGAATATTACTGTTCCTCGGATAATCACGTCACTCAAACACCAGTACAGCGACCGACGAGGGATAGTTGAGTAGTTATTAGTAATTTTATCATAACATTCTCTCCCAATATCCAATTGAGGTGCTTCAAAAATGCGGTGGAAAGATATCTCAATGGACTACAATTCTTCTAGAAAAAGCATTCTATAAATTCGAATGTTTTCTATGTGAAGAATGAATTGAAAGTTGCGATTAAGAATTTTGAACATAACTTGTGCAACTATTTGACACTATTTAGACTTCTAATTAAATTTCAATGATCGTATATAATCTTATTAGACATCCTCGACTCATTCAAGACCTATAATACCAATTCTTAACTATTTTGCTATAATTAGACATTAATAATTCATGTTTTGACTTTGATTATTACTTGATATATTCCTAACACAATTCAACTAGAACATGATTTTCACTAAGAAAATTGTCAATTACAAATTTGGATATTGTCAATTATAATTTGGACTAGACGAATTGGAAGCCCGCGAAGTATATTTGGAGTTGTTTGGGGCGAGCTCAAGAAAGAATTATAATATGAATTTCAAAAACTGTTTTCAATTATATTCCTTATATAGTAAGTGTACAAACAAAAGGATTTAACTACCAGCTCACTATTCTAGTATTTGACTTCTCTACTTTCCAAGAGACTCATCGAGCTACACAAAATACATGATCCATGACAATCAAAATTTTAAGATAAACTTGATAGAAAGCTAAAAAAAGTAGAGGCTTTCTTAAAAAAAATGTAACCCAGTCTTTGAAGGAAAACAAAAAGGAAAAGAACGAAACGAAACAAAACAAAACAAAACAAATGATCCTATATTATAACACCAGTGTTCATATAGTTCCCAAAAACGTAAGGAATCATTGACAAATAATAATGTGATGAGTAAAGAATATTGTCCCACAAGAAATTAGCTTCAAGTTGAAATCTGTCAATTTTTTTTTTTGTCAAATTCAATTGTAACTAACATAAGAGATGATTTAGTTTATATCTAAATTATCAACCTAGCTATCAATTATTATTTTAACAAAATATACAAATGAATGTGATAGAATTCCGAATCCACTTATTATTGTCATTTTTCAATTATTGACCTATATAATTTAGCATGATTTATACATATATGACAATCGATCATCCGATTTTGTTCAACTTTCTCTCCCTAGGTAAGTTAAACATAGGGATGGCAAAAAAATTCGACAAACTCGATACCCGTCGGGTATTCGGGGCGGGGACAGGGCGGAGAATTTCGCCCCGGGGCGGGTTCGGGGCGGGGACGGGTAACGGGCCCCCCGCCCCGCCCCACCCCGTTTTTTTNTTTTTTTTTTTTTGTAATTTTTTTTTATAATTCAATACTTTAAATTGAAATTTTCATTAGTCCTAATAAAAAATGGTAACTAAAATTATTTGTCTAAGTTTAATGAATGAGGACAATAAAAATAAATTATCAAAAACTAAAAAAAATAAAAAATTTAAACAGGGTAGTAAACGGGGCAAGGTACCCGCCCCGCCCCCGCCCTGCCTTAAACGGGGAATGGGGCTGGGACGGGGCAGGGGAGGTATCCCCGACCCCATCCTGTCCCGTTCCCATCCCTAGTTAAATATATTCTAAGCATGACCTGATCATATTCCTTGTCCAAGCTAATATGCAAAGCAAGACATTCAATTACATGATAATCTATATAATTGCACATGTCATATATATTATTCCTAACATCTATTGCTCGTGTGTTCAAATTACAAAGTTTTAACCTATTTTGAGCCTTTTTGCACTATAATAAGCAACTAATTACTTAATTGATGACATAGAGATTAGATAATCCAACAAATCATACAAGATCAATGAAGAATACAAACTAATTAAATTACTTGGTCTTTGAATTAAAAATAATCAAATAGTAAGGTCCATCTTCATCCAACACAAAGGAAATCTAGCCTAACATGATTCTAATGATAAAAAACAAGAACAATGGAAAAGTAACACCTGAAATTTATAAATAAAAGAAAGAGATTTGAAATCTAAATCTTGTTCTTGATCGTCAATCACAAGATTTGATTATTTAAGTTCTTGATATTTCTTGCTTCCATTCCTTTATAGATTGTTCACATCTCCAACTTATATTAAATTTGCTTGACAAATTTTATAATATGAATGGATTAGAGAAGAGTGAGAAAGAGATCGCCTAATGTGTAGCCCATGTTCTATACTTATAGCCATTGAAAATTAGGCCAAGACCGCATCCAAATTGGTTTCCAAATAGAGTTTTGATTGTAAAAGGAAATTATTCACCTATTCAAAATTTGTACCATGCACATGCATGGTACATTTCATTGTGTTCACATGGTATAAGAAATTTGCTCTCAGGTTTTGTCAAAAAGAGAAAAATAATATTTGTTACATCTTTTTCTCCAATATTCCATCGAGACGATTAAAAGTGCGTTGGAAAGCTAACTCAAAGGGATGTAATTATTCTAGAAATACCAATTTTCTAATTCGAATGTTTGTTATGCAAAAAATGGGTCTCAAAATGATGATGAAAATATGGAGCATAAATTTTTCAACTGAGAATTGATTTGTGAAAATAATTTGACTATATTTTACTCATTTGACTTTCAATTGCATTCAGTTGATCCTACATGATCTTTAATCATGTTTTATGGTCTGAATCAACTATTAGATATTTGTACTTGATTTCCAAACTTTGAATTTCTACAATTTTAACCATTTTTCATTTATTTCTTTCAATTTCAATTCAATAGTTTTACCTAACAAATGATAATTACAAGAGATTAGGCTATATTTGGTCAAAAGTAATACAAAATATAGCATATCCCAACAAACTTGAACATTTATTTGCCTTCAAATGAAACTATAGAATATCTCAACAAACAAGCATGCAATATTAATTACCTCATTGTTGGTCTATCAATCAAATAATGCAATAAGATTTAGTTAGACAACATGCCTTTTGTCGTATGATTGAATTCATTGTATTAAATTTATGAACAATTCAAAATCACAATATAGAAACAGTTTCTACTCATCAAATGCAAAATTGATACACGTGTGTGTGAAAAATTAAATAAAACATCATAATTCATAAGTTGCTTCATTTTTTGACCATTGATGGTTACATATATTATTTCTTCACTCTTGAGATACAAGCCCAAACTTATTCTTTTAACTTTCATTCCAAATGTTTGATCTAAAATTGAAGTATATGCTAATCATTACCCTCTCTACTTTGGGGATATATCTCACTAATTGTAAGTCAACATCTCAACAAAATAAGTATTCTCCTTTATTTTGGTTGCTTCAACTCTAAGAATCAACTAAGCTAATAATCCCTTGACGAATGTCTAATCTCTCAAGTAAGTGTTTGTGGTTTAATCAGGACATGTAGTGCATCTTCTGTTTCATACACCAATTTTTTCGGGTTTTGTTGTGCGTATTTTGTTTCATACACTAGCTTCATCCCTTTTTCGAGTTTTCTTTTTTGAATTTTCAACAAGTGTTATAGTTGAGATTTTTTATACGGTAACTCTATAACATGGTAGTTGTTTTCCCTTTTTATGCAATAATTAGTGCAATGCTCTTTATTATACATAATTCCATCGATAAGCCAAAAAAAGAATAACATACACCAAGAACTGTCAAAATGATGAGGAAGGAATATCTAATTCTAGGAGATGGGTGAAGTAGATTCATCATAAAAAAAAAAAAAGAAAACGATCTCTAATTTAAGATTTTCACATAATTTTCATTGTATTGGCCTTAGACAATCCACATAAGAATTTGCACGTATAAAATCCTCACTCATCTCAATATCTTCCTACAAACAGTTCAGTCACCCCCAAATTATCATAAAATTGGTTTAATAACGTATATTGACGTAATTTTTTGGGTTTAGTATCTAAGGTTCTTGTTAACCCACAAAGTGAAATCCGTAAACCAAGGTAGCAAGTTCTCCTGAATATGGTCGACCATTTTCCATATCGGCTGGCTACATGCTTTATTAGAATGCATGTAGAAAAATGAAGAAAGCATGACTCTCGATCAAATCTATTGAAAGATAGCCAACAAGGAGCCATCATCTGTCATTCTCTCAAAAAAGACCAAATTATCCCAAGATTTGGAAATGAATCTAAAAATACCCCTCGTTTGAAGAAGAAGTGGGTGCAATTCAAATATCTCCCTGCCAAATAGCTATTTCCCCTCTTGCTTTAGTATAAACATCAAGACCACTGAGTTTAGGAGGTAAGAGTAATAACTTGGTGAGATGATTTGTTTATTTTATTTATATTATCTATCGAATGCAATTGTTTAACCAATAGTTGATCATATTTGTATTATCAAAAAAATTGACGCTATTTGTGGGAAAGATTGAACAAATTAGACCTCAAAACTCGATTATATTCAATGAATCCTTACAACATTGTAAAAAATTAAACCCTACATGAGAAATTTCGGAATGAAAATTATCACCAGAGAATAGAATCAAAGGATATAACAATGATGAGCTTTTGAATAGTCATGCTAATCTGAAATGACAATGGGAAAAGATGCCAGCAAAATTACAAATTAATATTTTCCGTGCTCAATGACATCGCTTGAAGAAAAAGGTATCTGTCACCAAAACAATCCAAGAAATGATAGAAAGCCCAAAGGTACAAATAGTAGAGAATGCATTTTTGTTTGCAAAAGTTGAAAATCCGAGAGGAAGTTAGAAAGATGATTCAGGAAAAAATAGAAAAAGCACACTGATAGCTCCTTTGGTGAGAAGAGCATCAGTTTGCAGATTTTGAAAATTGATGACAATATGATGGAAATGAGGATGAAGGAGTGGGATGAGGATAAGTCCATGAAAGGAAGTTCCACACATGAATCAAGCTCTTATGATAGAAGATCAACTCAATATTATCGTTGCAAAGATCGAAGAGCTAAGAACTATGGCAAAACTTCTTATATTACTCTTCAAACTAAGGAGTGCGAAGATCAAATGGTTAGATCATATGAAATAGATGATGATAAGTGCACTGATTTCGATCCCACACAAATTTGTTCATCATATAGTGGAAAGGTACACTGGGATGGGAGATCCTATGTATCATCTGTTTGAATATATGACATAGATGAAACTGAAAAAGGCAAGCTCCGGGATGAAATTCCAAGGCTCTTACTTAACAATAGATGAATTAGCTAGGAAATGGTATAGCAAGTTGCTGCTAGGATCCATCAAAAGTTGGCCACAATTGAAGCAAGCTTCATGGAAGGTTCGCGGGGAAAGATTAAAGGAAAAGTACAACCTTACACATCCAAGGGATAAGGTCTTGGAAACAGACAAATGCAGGACGAGCCAAAGTCTGTAACATCAAATGCTTCTAGCTTTCTATCCCCTATAAAGGAGATCAACACCATAATTGGAGGCTCTTATATTGGTGAAAATTACAATGACGGAACAAAAGAGCTACTATTACATTGCCAGAAAGTCCATACATGAAGTATTCTTAGATTCGTGTTAATCTTAAACATGCATCTCTTTCAATTATATTTGATAGCACTGATGAACATTGGGTCATATATCCCATTGTGATGCATTGGTGATGTAAGCCGCACGATGATAGATAATGGAAATTTCATTAATATTCTATTTGGAAGTGCTTTTTACCAAATGCAAGTTGATCACCCTTGGATGCCAATAGCCAAACCTATATATGGTTTCACTGGGTCAGTTTGATTCCAATGTGACAAATTACATTAACAGTTGAGCTCGGCGATGAGCCAGTTGTATTTTAAGGACACTGACTTTTTAGTCATGGATAACCAATCTCCTTCTAACGGGGATCTTAGGAAGACCTACTATGAAACAGCTGAAAGCATTAACATCTATCCACCACTCGTGCTTGAAATATATAACTTCCCAAGGAATAGCCTGTACCATGGGAATCCAAGATGCCGAATGAGAATTTATTTTCAGTGCTCTATAGAAAACAACCCCAAAATCCTTGAAGGGGTAATACCATTTATAGATGAAAAGAATGAAAACATGTTTGAAAAACCTTTTCTAGGAAAGAAAGTAACTGATGCTGTGAATGATATGTTGAAACACGTGTCCGCTAGTAAAGATAAATTTGCAAGTACTAAAGGTAGCATAGCTCTCGAAATACAAACCAATAATGAACTTGAAATAAGGTTCGTAGAGGCAAGATAACTAAAGGCAAGTTTCAATCCGCAAAAAGAAATTACAATTAAAGAGAAGTTTATCCCACAAAGGAAATTTCAACTAAAGGAGAGGTTTATCTAGCCAAAATTAGTACGGGGACTAATTTCCAACCCAAAGTAAATCATTGTAAAAAAAGAAAGATGAGTTCATGGCCAGAGAAGATTAAATATAATGACATATTGTAACAATGCGCAAAGTACTTATGAAATGGAAAATCCATGGCAAGGGAAATGGTAGTAATCCGTATCCCGTTATGTTGTTACGAGGATGTAATGAGGTTTCATTTGAAAGTTGTGTTGTTGAAATGTGAAGTCAACAAAAGAATGATAGATTTTGTTGTCAACAAAAAGCGATTTATCTGTCTAAATTGACAAACGGTTAAAGGTTCCCAAAAGTTGAAACATCTTGGCTAATCAAAGTGTTATCCTCGAAGGGAAAACTCACCTCGGGAAGAAGAGCATCAACATAAGTGTTGGTTGGCTTATTTTTAATAGCTGCTTCACCGAAAGGAATAACTACAAAATTATAGGTTGGGAAGGTATGACAAAAGTGGACGGATTGTCAAAAGACCTAGTGGCTTGAGAGGTATTCTCGTAGAAATATGTGTCATCGGCATCCTCTTCCCTAACCTCTAGAAAATCCAAATTCCTTCCAAGATGAAAACTCCTAATAATGTCAATCATCCTACATAGTATCCTCCAAAAGCTTTGCCTCATTAGTCTTGGCTTCAAAAAGGCAAGACTTAGCAATAGCTATTTTTTTGTTAGTATACTGTATACTCCAGTCGATTAAGAAGAAGGGAATTTTCACCACTTACCTTAACCAGATTCTTGGAGTGAATTGTTCAGCCTTAATTGACTGAAGCTCATTTGAGGCGTAAAAGTTCAACATTAGTTTTGGCAATGTAAGTGTCATGGTTTTCTTTAGCTTGCTCCAAGTTCTTACGTAAGAAAGCAGCGCTTGAGCCTACTGACACGGTAGAGGTCTATTTTAAATCTTTAGATGATAACAAATCAAAACTTAAAAAAATTTTAGAATCACAGGAACTATATATCAGGGATGCTCTTGGGTCTTCGTTACTTCCCTCTTCTTTGATATCTCCACATGCTGTGATTCTTGACGAAGAAAGTTTCGTGGGATATCAAATCTCTCTTTCGCTATCACTTTGGCAAGACCTGCTTTAGTATTCAACTCGGATGCCATTGTTGAGTTGTATGTAGGCGATACCAAGTTCACATAAGGGTTAAAATCTTATTTGTTGTCAAGGGACCACCACAGTTTAAAGTTAGAATTTCAACAAGGAAAGTGTATGATCACAGTTAAGTGCATTGAAGATCAACCTGCAGTGGATGTCGTGTTGAACAAACACGTGTTCTTGAGTGTCGGTGATTATTTCTTGAGCTCATGGACCAAGTAAATTTTACTTCAGAATTTACACCTCCAGGTACATTTGATTTGTCATTCTTCTTGCTTCCTCCCCTAATTTGCATGTATGTGCATCTAGAAATAGGAACAATGGAGAGAGAGAGAAAGGAATAGTTTTTGCTCATCTCCTTGTAATTCTTCTCTTTTTTTTTTTTCTCAACTTCATCCTAGAGTTTCATACCTCTTGTTCAAAGAATCAATTTCGTTTTCTAGTTTATCGGCCCACAAAACACAGACCTCATACTGAGCCTACTAGTTATTATGAAGGACAATAGCCAGCGAGAGGTGAGCATCAATCAGATTTACCCTTAGCTTGGAAGTCATATCTTTTGCAAAATTCTTCTAGCCGGAGTTGAAATATAGGAAGGTGGATCTAGAAACCGTAGAAATGAGGAGAGGAAGCATTGATAAGGCCTTGGATCCAGTTCCTCATTGTGGTAGGGAAAAATAAAGCCTTGGTATCTGCAAGGTGTTCATACCCTTCTAGTATATTCAATTTCTCCTTTATGAGGTCCCTTGCCAAATTTGGCGATGAGCCCCAGATTCTATGGGCGATGACCCCTGATGTGTTGTCGTAGACACTCAAAAATAATACATAAACATCTAAAACTAATGTAGTAGTCGAAGCAATAATCAATCCGACGAATAGTGTGTAATTTAATATTTTATGCTTTGTATAATGATTGGGGAGTTTTTTTATACAAAAAATTGTAAATAACGCAATAAATAACAATGCAAATGAAATTAACGAAAACAATCAAAAGACGAACCTTGGTCCAAATCCACATCTACAGTCAGAAATCCACAATTGATCATAGATGCAAGGATACTTCAATTCATATTTTGAATATTCACTGTTGGAATTATTTTTCAATTTTTCCTTAATTGTAGTTAATTAGAAAACAAGTGATCCAATTAGCCCTAATTACTAAACAACCCAAGACAAGCGTTATAGATTTAATCTAGTAACCGCCTTAATAATTAAAGAAATCGATGAAACTAAATAACACAATCACAAGCAGTTGTATTTAATTTATTCAAATGTTCTTCCCACAATTTAACAATTTCTGATGCAGCAAATAATTAAATCATAATTGTTTCACAAGTTGAATGGATCAAACAATTATAGATTTGATTTTCAACATATCTGTAGATTGCAAAGAATAACAAACTAATAGGCCTCCTAGCAATTAAACACAACAATTCATGAAATAAATGTAGAAGTACATTCAATACACAAAATAAGAATTAAACAATAAGAAAAACTATTTAGATCTCACAATATGTAGTTCCGATGCTTCAATTTCCTTCGACCAAGTGTAGAACTTAGTTACTCATGAGAATTATAGCACAAAATAAGAGAGAAAAAGGCATTGGGGGCATGTCTATCTTTTGGACGATTTTTAAGGTTTTGAAATTTGTTTACATTAATGTTTGAGTCAAATTCGGAACTCAAAGTTTTCGCACCGGAAGCGTACTATGCGACCGCATAGTACAAATTCCTATAGTCACTTAGTTCATTTGGAACTCGACCATAATTTCTATAAACCCTTGTATGCGATCGTATAGATGTTGATACTATGCGACCGCATAGCATTGACAGCTATGCAATTGTTGCGTTTCTTTCCTCGAATTTCATTATCTCGATTCTTGGTTTCTTTTCTCATTTTTCTTCTTCAAATGATTCGTGTCTTCTATAAATTGGTCTTCAAATGCTTTCTGAGTCATCTTTTGAATATTTGCATCTTGGTCCCTAAACCTTTCTTTTCTTTCAACCTAAATCAAAATATAAGAATATTGAGTACATTTAGGCATTAATTAATCACAAAAGCATAAGATAAATGGATGAAAAATATAGCATTTTACATTCTTATCAACCCCTGAGCCGAGGTAGTGAGCAAGCCTCTACTCCCTTGAGATGGTGGAGGTTGTCTAATCGCACCCTTTCCTTCATGCAAAGCCATACCTTTGTCTCCCTTAGAGACCCCTACGGGTGCAACTATAGAAGGAGGCGATGCAGCTAGTTTCTAGCATTTAGGAGCAGCACTAAAGTTGAACTTCATCTTCATAATAGCGTGCATGATAATATTGATTACACAAATAAAGGAAACCATATAAGCAAACGGCGATAAAGAAAAGTATTTCAAATAAAATCGACGCTTTCTGTAGACTTCATAAAATCAAAATAAGCAAGCTTTATTAGAGGTAAAATCCCCAACTACCACAAACAATGATAATACTCTTTTTACGTGCAACATTAGAAATAGAAAAATAGATAAAAAAAAGGAGGATTAAAAAACCCCATATTTGACTGAAATTCATTGAAACTTATATAGCCACAAGAGGGATGGTTGATAATTTAAGGCTACTCGGGATATAATGGCTTCACAATCGTATCATTCACAACCAAATTGATGAGGCCTTAAAATCTCGATCATTAATCAAAACATCGGTCTCTAGGATAGGCCTACTAGATTAGCTCTTCAATCCACATGCTGCGGTACATAATTTAACCATAAGTTGGGGACTAACATTCAACTGAGATTATCCCAGTATAACCTTTAAACTATAAGGGATACACGTCAATGATAAACATATCTTCAAGGATATAAACTTCTTCAAATAAGACATCCTTAAGGTAAAATCTTCCAGCCTCCGGAGTCATGGAATATGTTTTGCAAAAATAAATCAAATAGGTGAGGGATAAATACAGGTAAAACATAAGTACATACCTAAGTAAAAAGATTGAAAGAAAACGGAAGAAAAACAGAATCACTGCAAACAAGAAATAAAAATTAGAGAAAGCTGTGGTAAAGAGAATAGTATAATTATAAGTTTAGACGAAAGCTTTAGGCCATCGATTGGATCAAAAATAGATCTAAACTATTCAGACTCTTCCCGCAATAGAGTTCATCCAACACTAATAAGTACCTGATCAAGATACAAAAATGCACAGATAAGATTGAACGTGAGTAACACGAGTTTTAAATGCCTACAGGGCATTAACCTTGAAATACCCAAAAAGAAACCGTCTAGCGTGTCTTACATTACAATGTAAGACTAAATTCACGTACACAAATGATATCAACTTTTACATGAATAAGCAAGAATTAATATAAGCATGCAACTTATTCATAATTCTTAAATTAACACATAATTTCAATATATAAATCATTTTCTGCAAGGCTAAGTAACCCACACAAGCAAGCAAATTAAAAAGAAAATCTTTTTAAAATTTTTAAAAAAATTCATTTTTTTTTTCAAATGTAATCAAACAATTAGCTGGGACCTTCTCTACCCATTTATTACAACTCAAACCTTATGTTGCTTCTTCTCCAGCATCCAAACTAAAATCTACCATAACAAAAATCTAATATTGCGATCCAAAAGCGGAATATGAAACTTCATACTTGCCATCCAGAAACAATCAAACATTGTTCTTAGTTAATCAAACATTGCTCTGATATGAAACCAAATTGGCTCTCTCACGAACTATCAATATAGAGCTGTACCACTTGTTAGGAAATTGACAATAGCTCTAATACCACTTATTAGAAATTAAGCCAATTGTTATGAACATTAAAGACGAGATAATGGATAAAATGAAAATAACAATGACAAGAACACAAGATTTATGTAGAAACCCAATTGGAAAAAATCGAAAAAAGTCACAGGGAGAGGCGTTGAATTCATTATAATCAAAAGGAATTACAATATTATAGATTGTATCTCACAACTCTTTTCTGGACATCCATAGCTGGGAGTCTCTTTCGATTAAGTTAAATCAATCGGATCACTCTATATGACAATTTTATAATACAAGAGTTCCTAAAATACTAAGATAATTAATACAAACACGAGTCTAATACAAGGTGAAGTCCTATTACAATAAGTAAAACCAATTACTGAGTATTTGAATTGAAATGGGAGTCCAAAAACTATCAAATACATTTTTTATTTCTTCAAGACTTCTTCAAGACATACTATCAACTCTCAATAGAATTTAGGTCACAACCGAATTCTAACAATTACTTTTACATATTGATTTTGTTATGTGTAGTGATCTGAATAAATTCATAATTTTTATTTAAGTACATCTGTTGTTACTGAGAATTTGTGTTTCATTGTTTTCATAGTAATAATGGAGGAGCTTTCTTATGATCTTGATGACCGTTATGAATTTGCGTTAGTTTCAGTTG
Source organism: Fraxinus cuspidata (assembly GCA_903798385.1). NCBI lineage: Eukaryota > Viridiplantae > Streptophyta > Magnoliopsida > Lamiales > Oleaceae > Fraxinus > Fraxinus cuspidata. The sequence goes on along the minus strand of CAIGRP010027107.1, from coordinate 583 downwards.
CTCGATTTTTGAAAATATCGGGAACTTCTTTTCCATAAATGAAGAAGCAATTCAAAATTCTTGTGTACTCAGATTTTAATGTAATTTATTTTTATTTAAATTTCTTGTTAACCTTAGATTTTAATAAATTTATTGTGAGTTTTATTTTTATTTATGTGCAAGTTAGATCTTTCGCGGGAAGGAGTGTACTCCACTTGTATAAGACAAAGTGTGTCTAATAGTTGTACTTATAACTATTTTTGTAAATTGTTTTTATTTAATGCTCTGTTCATTAAAGAATTGAATGGACATATATGCAATTTCAAGTTCATTATTTGTTAGTTTATACATTTCATTGAATTTAGTATTTTTAACTTTTGAGTCTAAACTTTATTATATTAAGCCCTGTTTGATAATCATTATTCAAAAACTATGTCTTCTACATATTTATTTTCAACTACACGTTCATATATTGAAATAACTTGTACATAAATCTAAAACTTTTTTCAACTTTTTAACCACTTGTTTTCCAAAAATTCAGTATTCAAAACTTTTTTTTTTTACCGAATAATGGCAATCAAACATGAGCTAAGTTCCAAGAAAA
>CAIGRP010027101.1:0-13666 GCA_903798385.1 Fraxinus cuspidata | reverse complement strand
ACTCATGCCAAAGTTAGCCACATACCCAATGTTTTCAACAATCTTTCCAACAAGAAAATGAATTCGAGAGAAAATAATTGCTTAGAACTTGTTTTCCAGGGAATTGTTAATTAAGTGTGTTTGATTGGTATAATTTATCACTCGAAAAATTTTAAAATTTTGGATCTTTTTGTATCCGTTTGGCTTTGTTTTATATGGAAATTGTCAATTTTAGTGATAATTGTTTTCACAGTTGGTTATAAAAATTGTTTCCATTGCCAAAAAGTAAAAAAAAAACAAAAAACAAAAAAAATATTTCCAAGAAAATCATTTTTTCATTTTTATATGGAAATTGTCCATTAAAATGATTTTTTGTTCTTTACAATTGGTTATAAATTTGTTCCAATTACCAAAAAAAAAAAAGGCTGGAATTTCGTGGTGGGAAAAAGAATTCAACAAAAACCAAGAAAATGAGGCGCGTGAGGTAAAGAGAGGAAAAACATTTGCCTAGAAAATTGTCCATATCAAACATGACTAAAAGTGGAAGTTGGAATTTGATTTTCATTTTCCATGAAAAATTTGGTGCATCAAACGGACCCAAAGAGATTATTTACTTAGAATATTCAACTTTACCAACCTTAGGTTACAACCTGAGATTTAAGTCTAGAATTAACTATTAGATATTTATACAATAAATATAATATGTGAAATAAATAATTAATTCAAGTGAAGTGCTCAACTGGTGAAAAGTNTTTATAAAATCCATGAGCACTTTGTCTAGATGTAGTAACATGCAATTGTTAAATATTTATACAATAAATATAATATGTAAATAAAATAATTAATTTAGATGAAGTGCCAAACTGTTGAAAAGTGTGGAATTTGTGTGGGAGGTCGAGGGTTCGAGTCACGTCTCACGCATTATATTAAAAAGTCTATGATTGGACATTGGGCTTTTGAGCTTTATTGACTCTAATAATAATAATTATTTTTTAATCATTTCTGAAATTATTTAATGGGTCAACTAGCTAGTAAAATATGGTCGTTTTTAACTGCCCCAATATTAACAACCCATTACCACTAACCATAAAACCTGCATATAATACGGATCATGGTGGAGGCATTTACTTCATTTTTTGCCTATATAAATACACATATGAGCATTAGAAAATAGCAACAAAAAACGAAATTGTTTCTTCCTATTCAATAAAAAAATATTATATTTAATTTTACATATTTTTGAAGTACACTTGAGAGTTCTGAAAACCATTTGTGATTGCTGCACAATTGGTTTATTTGATCGTTGTATCCTGTAAGTGATTGTCCACATATGTTGCAGCAGTTATCGACAGACAATTTCGTTTTAGGACATCGTGCTGTCACGAGACTCGATCAATCGAAAAATTTTATTTCTGCACTTTACTGTATTGCAACTAGATTAATTGCTAACAATAACATGGTGTTAAAGATCAGATTAATCTTGATCATGTGAAGGTTTAAGTAGAAAAGTAGAGAAACAAAAGGTTGAAGACATAGAAACAGAGAAACCGAAGCTTGAAGATGAAATTTTCTTATTGATGAAAAATGAGAATCGAATTCATTTACATCAAGTCTTGGGCTGCATTTTATACTACATCATAAAAGAAAAAAATTGAACTGTAATAACTAACTTTTAACTAATCTGTCATAACAATAAATTGAACTAATTGAACTAGAGTAACCGAAGCTAACTAACTCTTTTGAGCTAACTAACTCATTTAAGCTATTTCTTCTTTTCTTTTCAATTTTATGCTGTCAATGTGTGATGCAATACTCCAACCCATGAAGTTCTATGTTTAAGATATAAATATAAAATGTAGAAAATAATTGATCCACGCGGACCACGCTTGAGATTTCACGGAATTCAAATTTTATTAGCAATTGTTATGTATCCGTGAAAAGCATGATCTGATCTCTTTTTCACCAAAATTTAGAATTTGAAGTCACATCCAAACTATGTTCCTAAAATATCTCATGTTACACCTCATCCGACGAGGTTTCGAACATCAACTACGTGACAGTCAACTAAACAAATTAACTCAAGCCCGCACTCTATGTCATTGTCCTACCTGACCTAGTTGAGATGGTCAGATATACGTAGTCGAAGTGATGAACCTTCCATGGTTTAGATAAGGTGTTACGACCTGCTGCATTACAAATTCAAAACAAGTAGCATCTCAACGTGAGAAGGCATCTCCTCGCTTCGCATTTTCCAAGAGGCCTTCTGTATTTTGAGCGATTGATTGATATGACATTTCTGTAGTAGACATTTTTTTTAATTCAAATTGTCAGTCTACTTTTCAAATGCAGACGTAAGTTACAGGGTGACTAACTTTGAAAATCATTTAATGCTCCTGAATCTAGAACTACAAAAGTAACACATAAGAGGAGATGCTTCGATTGTTAAGCTAAGGCCACGTGTTATTTTATCCAACAGTAACTTCACAATTTCTACTAAAAAAGCACACACAATGTTATTTGAAAGTAATGTAATTTTACACTATCAATAATATTATTGCCCACTTTCTCTATGTGGTACACGTACACATATTTGTGACTTGTGTCTTCCTTTCATCATACGCCTAATTATATAAGTTGATTAACTTGATCGTCGGAATGCTGGCAATCGTCTCTCCCATCATCGGAGGAGGACACGTATTTCTAACAATTTATCAAAATGTACATGAGTCTTATGCATGATGTGAGTGAAATCAAGATTTGTTGATCAAGTCATCGACTAGAAATCGAGATCAACGTTTTATATGAATGTAACTAATACTTTCCCTTCATAGTTGAACCAATTATTTTTTATGCCTACCTATAATAGCCTCGGTCGCTACATAAATGAAATTTATTTTTCTTAATGCACAAGCAAATATAGAACTAAACAATAAAGAAAAGCGATTTTCATTTATTTGGGAATTTTCAAACTAAACTACATTTTACAAACTACCAGTGTGGAAATCGGAGGAAATTGATAACAACGAAGAGAAAAGATGAAACCCCCAAACTCCCCAGACTCCCCACCCCTCTCAAAAAAAAAAAAAAAAATAACCCCCCAACCCCCCACCCCCCCCCCCCCCCCCAAAAAAAAAAAAAAAAAAAGGATAGTTTTATTATTTAATGTTTAGAAGCTCATGGGGCTGTCCGGATCATTTAGAGCTGCTATTGCACCTTCTATCTTCAGTCTCAGAAGTTCTTTCTCCTCTTCATCTACCTGAAATATTAGTTAAATATTTAATTAATTGGGCAAGTTGACAGCAAAAGAAAAGAAATACACAAAAATAAAAATATAGAAAAGGCATCGATTCACATTAATTAAGTATTAATGAACAATGCATGTGTCATCGATTTTTGTTTTCTTGAGGAAACAACGAACGTGCTCATTTCTTACACGATGTGTCATGACTAAAATCTAGGGCAATCCCTTATCTATGCCTCTCCTTAAAGGGGGTAAAGCTCGAGAAATTTGTCCTTTAAAATATCAATTTACATCACACGAAAATAAAATACGATTTGTTCGAAATGTAAAAGAATTAGCTAGAGTCGAATTTTAAAGTCAACCAAAATAATTAAAACAAAGAGAGGGAATAAAAAAGAAGTGCACAAAACTCCAAAGTGAACAATGGATATTAAAACAAGAAAAAACTTTAATTAAAGCAAAAATTGGACCATGCCCTCGATCATATAAATTTTTTTGTCGTCGATTTATTAAGGCAGCCTTAAATAATCCCTAATTTTCTTCAAATGTCACTATTTGTAATCTTTAAGTTGATTTTGGCCACCCCCACTATTCTATCCTTTCTCGAAAGTGACACCACAAAAGAGTTGAACTAATGCTTTACTTTTGTTCTTGATCATGATTCGATACGAAAAATAAATAAATATAAATTTTTCCATAATTGAATATTTTTTATTTGTAAATACTGCATATTATTTTGAATAGGTCCAACTGTTTCTTGATTTCAATAATAAATACACCTACACCGTGTCCAAGAAAATGGGGAAATTTGTTAGGCAGTCCACCAGATCCAATTTGAGCATTGATTATATAATTCTTAAATTAAACAATTATTCAGTATTTTTAAATTCTATTATTTAATTATAAAGTTCTTGAATTGTATTAATTATGCATTCAACTTGAATTATAATAGTATTTATTGTATGATTCGCAATGTACCAGATAAGATTTAGCAGACAACACAATAAAAGTGGTTACAATACATACGAGTTAACGCGTGTGATTCGACCAGAAAGAAAATGTCACCTTGTTCGTCCTTATAAAATAAGTTTCGACAAATGACATAGTAGTTATGCACATGATTACATTCAAATTGACACGTGTGACTGTGCTTGATATATTAGAGGGAAATCACCTCACACGCACGTGCAAGATAAGATTGGTTAGATAGTACGACAGATATGGTGTAACGTGCAAATTCATGTGTATAACGTACTAGACTAGAGAGGGGATTCACCTCCGTCTCACACACAAAATAGGATTTGGTAGATTGCAGAGTCGATGATGAGGATTCACCTTACTCGTAGTTGTAATTCGAATAGATCGACGACAACACGTGTTTACGTAATAAACTGGAGAGAGAATATTACCTCGACAAATACAGTCTTCAAAAGGTTTTGAGAGAAAGCAGTTATGTTGGCAGTAATGATTTTGAGCTTCAAAGATTCAAAAATCTCACAGAGCTTTACAATTGTACACGTTCTTTTGGTGCAAGTGAGGCTAATCACAGCTGTCTTCTCCCCCAAGTGGGATACCCTCAACTGCCAATTATTTAATTAATTTTACAAAAAATCAATTAATAATTTGATCAATCAATTATGTATGATTAAAGATAACATATTTGTTCGATAAGATAGACGACAAACTAAAATCTTGTCGATTGTAGAATCGTCTATAGAAATCATGTATGTGAAGCAGAGAAAACTGAGAAAATAAAGGTAAATATAAAGAGCCCACCTCAAGAACTTCAATGGGAAATGATCTTGATGTTTTAGAATCATCGCCAAGATCCAATCTTGTTCTCTTTGGATTTGCACCATAAGGAGCAGTCTCTTGATCAAAATCAAAGATTGTACTATTTCCTGATGTACCAGATTCCAACTCTGATATTTCTAATTGAATTCTCCTCTTTTCTTCCTCCAACCTTTCAATATACTGAATGGCATCTTTGATTATTGATGCTTTATCCATCTAAATTCAAATCAACAATTCGTCGCCAAAAAAAAAAAAATTAGGCCCTTCAATAATAATATAACTTAGGGTCCGTTTAATAGGCAAAGGTAGAAAGAAATTCCAATTCCATGTTAGTTGGAAGATAAAAACCCACAAAACCCATAGGAACCCGTGTTCTATGAAAACAAAGAAAATGCAGTTTAAAGTGGTTGCATTTGAAATTCAGTTTCCATTTCCACGTTGCAATCGAACGGTCAAAATGAAATTCGTTTGATCAGATGTAACTTTTTCCATAGAAAACAAGACTTTATTGCACTTGGGTGGGGGGTGGGATTGAGGTAATTGAACATAAATTATATTATTTTTATTAGTGGGTCACCTTTGTAATATTGGGGACCACTGCTCTCAATGCATAGAGCCTTTCATTGAGCTTTTTTCTCCTATTCCTTTCTGAAACAATGTTCTTTGATGTCACTGATGAATTTGTTCCATCAGGAGAGCTCGAATCATAGTAGGCAGATAATGTTTCATCGATAAAACTGCATCGATATTTAGCATAAACCCGAATATGAACGAGGAAAATATGACTATGATTTAATTAAGCACCGACACGAACTGGATCTGAAACGTGAAAAATGAGAATTAGAAGAGAGTACCCGTCGAGTTCTTCGGCTTGGAGGAACTTATTGGTTTCCCAGTAATTTGTGTACTCATCATCAATATTTTCCATTGTGTACTTGAGAGAGGGAGAGAGTGGAGATTCTTATGAAGGGAGAGTAGGGATTATTCTATGTGACATTATTGCCATGAGGGGTGTTGTTATAGGAAAAGGTTGCCACGTGTCAAATTTTTTATAAGTATTATAATATGTATTGGTCGGATGTTCTTAGCCGTCCATTTACACTCAAGCTATTCATCCTCATTTAAAAATTCAATCCTCAAATTTATTTTCAACCACACATTTACGTAATAAAATATTTTGCACGTAAATTCAATTTTTTTTCAATTTTTTGAATCACAAATTCTCCAAAAAAATCACTATTAAAGACTCAATTTTCTCAAAATTAAAGGAGCTTATGAGGGGTCCACGTACACCGATTGAAATCGATGGGGACTTTTTTCCTATATGTTGTGAAATGTATTGTCTGTATATTTCTAAAGCAAATTAGAGGAAACGTGCTTTGAAGTTTTCCTTATGAAAAATTTGGTAATATTTTTTTTATCCACAAATCAGATACTTATTATAAAAAGATTATTTTATAAAAAAAAAAATAGTATTTAATTTTTCATTTCAATGAATCCCTCATAATTTAGGGATTATTAGGGATGTAAACGAGTTGAGCTAGCGTGAGCTGAATTTCTCGGTTAGGATAAATGGATCGAGTATTTTTTTAACCTGAGCTGAATAGTCTTAGCTGCCTTTAATTAAAATATATTTCTCCCGGGCCAAGCATGGGTCACTCGAGTTGAAGAGTGGGATTGATATCCCTAAGGATTATCATCCCAAGTTTAGTGTTCAAAATTTGAATTTCACCAATTTCGTACGCCTTTCATTTTTTAAAGTCTTGTGGAGAGTGAAATGTTCCATCTTTATCATAATTGCTCTGGTTTGATGAGAGCAATTTCATACTTATTGTTAAGAATTTTGTCCATCTTCTCATTCTTCATTTCGAAGTATTGGGAAAAAAAGGATCTTTATGTCTCTCGGATATCGAGGAAAAGGAAGTTACACAAACTATTCTCCACATAATCGTCACAAATTTTGGGTGAAAGGAATTCAAAGACAAGAGTACTACAACACATGTTATATAAATCTGAGGTTACAAATATAATTAAAACAGATATAACATTTGTCCAGTGCATTCAATGTCACAATTTTTATTCATTAGATGTTATTTTGGGAAGAGACATGTGACAGACTATATCGACTTAAACATATTTGTCACGACTTCATAGAGAGAATGAAATCACATATGTAGCGTCACATAATTCCAAATGTTTTGACACTTTTTGTTAGTTGTGACCTAACATAATTTGATGCAAATCGTTAATCATGACGAGAAAAAATACGAAAAAAAACTAATTAATGGAGCCGCAATTTCATCTCGATGAACGAATCTGGAGAAATAATAAATGTCTTGCTAAATTTTAGGGTGGAATATTATGAGACAAAAATTATCTATATATCACGTTATCCTAGTATATCCATAATTTAAATCACATTCATTATCTTATATAAATCTATAATATCAATTTTGTTTTTACAAAATCCATGATATATAACACGATCGATGAAAACTATTTCAATTTTGATATTTTTGCATATATAATCTTAAATTTGGGTGGTGGTGATTTTTTCTTCCCCGACGTCTTTAAGCGTGTGTACTATTTTGTTGCTCATCATGTGACTCAACCAATTTGCATTGTAAATGTAGCCACATATTTTCACATCTCCCATTTTGTGGGTGAGATTTTGTAGGTTTAGAGATATTGACTGATTGAGTATAGAAAGTGTCCTATATTAGTTTATCCATGGATCAACAAATGAAAGCTAAAAGCATTCAAAACTCGTACTTCTTGTCAACCTTTATTGATACATATAAAGTACGAACTTCATACAAATTAAAAATAATTTGGACGATGCAACAACTATTTCTTGACAAATTAAGAAATCAGTACGGAGAAGTATGACGTTCTAGAGTTAGATAGAGCCAATGGTCGAACCACAAGTCTTTTTTTTTTTTTTCAATTTATTTTCAGGAAAAAATACACATTGACAGCCAAACTCTTGACATGTTAAGTCTCCTCTGGCCTAAGTGGCCCCTACAACATTATATGTCAATGTAGTGTGAAATGTAAACCTAACTAAAAATGTTAGAGGTGAATGGGAGATAATCACGAATGTCTTTTGAGAATATTTTGGTCGAAGAGTGATATGCTAGTTATAAGTATTTTGATGAAGTTGTTCTTGCTCACTTTACACTATCCTACGCAGTGTATTGCAAAATTAGTAATATGTGTCACATTCTTGACATCTTGCGCTTAAATTAATATTGCTATTCACTTTCAATGTGATTCTAAGCTGGCATTCATAAACAGAGAAAATCATATATCAAAAGTGATTTATTTTTTATTATCATGAAATAATCATGGATTTAGTCAATACAATAAATTATTATTTTTTGACATTTACTTTTATGTAAATCATTTTTTTGACATTTAACAGTTTTAACTTGAAATTAAAACGTGAAAGGTATCGTATTTTTGTTTAGTCTTTTTATCTTAGAGGTAAGGACGGCTCAGATAAATGAAACGATAAAAATATTATCATTAAATGTTAATAAGATTTTAATCTACACCAAAAGGGACCTTGCATATTTTTCAATTAAATTTAGTAACACTTGCTAAATAAGGTTTTTCTTATTAAAATAAATAATTTTAAAGGAGATGTTCAGCCCTGCTTAAAAGGAAGCTAAAATATAAATTTAAGCTAGGTTTGGGCTTCGGGTGGTCGATATGTGTATTTCAATACATGGAATCACCCATTACATTTCAATTATTTCGTAAATGAAACTATTCAAGTTCACGTAATTATTGGAACCAAACTTCCCAAACCGTCGATTTCAATTCGGTTTTACCCATAATTTTTTTTAAAAGATCCCCGATCTTTCCAATATCTAGCAGAATTAGAAGAAATAAAATACGTCATCAAGTACATATTTAAACACTTTCTTAATCCACTATGAATATGCAACTAAACAGCGTTTAATATCTAGCATAACAACATTCAATTTTGGTTGTAACTTCACGTATGATGCCTAAAGAAAGGTTTATGGGGCGACAAAACGGAAAGTGTGGTCGGGAGTTGCTATAAATGAGAGTAATATTATCCAGTTATTCAAATAAATGAATCCGATTAATTGGAATACTTACTACTTGTACTTTGCAAACTAGCTACTTGATGGATCGAGTCAGTTGGTCCAAATGAAATTTTTTTTTTATGAAAAATAAATTTTTTGTTTCAAAGTGGAGTATTCACGGTTTCGATTCACGAATCAAGAACCGACTTAGATTTGATCAATTCTCAATTTCGATTTCTATATATATATATATTTCAGAATCTCCAATTCTGGTTTGACAGGTTTGGTTTCTCAACCCTACCTTAAACGCGGGCAAGCAATAATGCTGTAAAACAACTTGTAAAAGTAAAATTAGTTCTAGTTAATTATGTTTAAATAAAATCAAGACACCATAATCACGTGTGAACAATGTCTTAATCGTATTAATTTAAAACCATGTTCACTGCCGAAATTGCTGATTCGATGCCCACGTTTCAACTAGTCATGTCCACATTATGTTTTTCGTGGCTCTTCCAATTTTATTTATTAGCATGCTTCTTAGACGAATTTGTCCATGATTGATTGGCATAGATCTCTAAAATCGTTTTGAAGTATGGATCTCACAACTTTTTATGAAAGTTTTCTTTTAATGCAGTTGCACTGAGAATTGTTTTGTGCTTACAATTCGTCGTCGAAAATTGTTTCACAATATCCGAATGTACACCACCATGATTTAGGGGAAACAATAACAATCATAGTGCTTGAGTGTCAATTATTTTTTATCGATAGTTGGTGACTATGGTTTAATAAAGTACAATGCATTATTTTGGTGTATTATTAATGCAATATTTTATGAAATTTAAACGTCTTAATTAAAACATGTTATTAAAATAATACTCTATAGTAAATACATACAAAAGATTACACAAGACAATACGACAAAAGTCCGACATTTTTACATTAGTTATAATATTATAAACGAGGTTAATCAAATGATCAATCAAAATCTTAAAATAATATGAAGATCTACAAACTTGATTTAGATACGCCAAGCATGTTGTGACAATTTAATAAAGAAATAACAACGTTAATTAAATAAACCCACGTGGAAATTTATTTATTTGAAATTTGAACATTAAGTCTTAAGAATTAATTTAAATGAAAAATAATGATAATTATCATTATAGATTTTTGGTATACATTAATTTATTTATTCAGTAGTTTTAGAATAATACAATATATTGAAAATAAGAAAATATTCTTACATTTAGACTCGTAAAAGCTTGAAGTTTGAATTTACCGACTAACAATGCTTTATGTTTTTAAGAATGCCGAACTAAACTCTAGTTAATATATTTTTGTTAACAAAATTATTTTTTGTATTGTATTAAATAGTCACTAAAAGAATTATAAGAAGAAATAATTTTTTAATCAGATGAATATAATAAAAAGACATAATTGGGATCAAATAGAGAATATCGATTGAGAATCATAAACCTACCCTGATTTGGTAAGTTATATTTTAAGAAATAATGATAATTTAATACAACATGATGCATAAAAAATGTTACATTTTGTTTCTTAAAAGTAAAATGTTCCTACTGGCTACACGACAAAGAGAAGTTCTCCTACTACTTTAATTTTTTTTTTTTTTTTGATTAATTTATGTTTTAATTCTATGATTTTGGAAATTATCAGATATTCGAGTCAATATTGTGAACTCCTATTGTTGAAAAATTTGCGAAGTATGGTAAACATTATTGAGCTAATGGTATTTTTTCTACTTTGGCAGACAATCTAATTCTACAGTAAAATTGGAAGTTGAATCTCGATATTTTGAAAGAACCTAAAGAGCTTATACATCAAGAAAGAGTTGTCAAAATAAACACATGGACATATTTTCTTAACTGCTAAGTGAATATTATGCTAGTTGACTTGATTAACACTTGTCCTAAACTTGAATAGTACTGCCAGCGCCAGTACTAACGTTACAACACCAGTTAGTTATTATTAGTGATAATTTCAATTAAATATAGAATTATGTGATTCGTTTAATTGTGTCTTTTATTTTATATCACCTGATGCCATCTAGGTTGGTGACATAACACCATTGTTGATAAATAACATCACTTCCCAAACTTAAATAACAAGAGTTGGTCATACCACACCAGTCAAAACAAATTCTATCTTTGGTCTCGGACTTTGCCCTCAAATTTTAGGCTAGTCCAAGCTCCAAAGGCATGTTATGAGTGAAATTGTAAGTATACGGTATCACAATAAGTAAAAGTATATTGTAAGTTGCACAATGATTCCACAAAAATTGTGTACTTAGATTTAGTTAATTCTAACCCTACTTGAATAGTTGCTAGAAATAAAAAGGAATTGATTGGTGATTTGAACTAAAAACCAATGAAAAAGTTAAATTTTTTGGTCACATTTAATACAATTGACGATGTTAGAACTTTCATGATTTTATTATAGTTTACTTGGTTTAATTTCCCTTTATCGACTTTGACAGTATCATCATGCAATAGCTCGAATTTTCTTAGTTTATTTCACAGTTTCTATCGTAGAAAGACACTATCAATACGAACAAAATGCATTAAATGCTAGGAAATTCACACATGATCAAGAAAACCATAAGAGTATATATTTATCTTGTATCCAAATTTATGATTTTCATTGTTACGACCCGAACTCATAATTGTCCTCTCGATCTCATTACGGTTAACTAATCATTCAAACAATGATCAAACGCTTAAAGAATTTAATTTTGATGCAAAGTAGTATGTATGAAAGTTTGAAAACAAAGATGGTTGTACTTTGTAAGATACATCTTATCCTCAATCTTCTATTGATTAACCCATCTAGTCTCTAATGATGATTTATGAACAAAAATTCTATTAACTTGCATTGAAATGAGGGAAAAATATTTTATCGAAGTTTTATATTTCTTATTTTTTTCTTAGTTAAAAATGTAAGGACATATAAGTTTTTAACACGCTCTTAACGAAGTTTTTGGACAAAAAGACAGAATGTCATCATCAGGGAACTGTTGTGGCAATATATACGCTCCCAGAAAAAAAGAAGAAGAAGAAGAAAGAAGAAGAAGAAGAAGAAGAAGAAAGATGCCACAATAGTATAAGTTATAATTTTGTTGACAATTTGCTTAGATTTTCCTCTCTGGTTTGGGCTAAGGCCCAGATTGAGTCCACTCTGATCCAGTCCAGTTGAAGAAACTGGAGTTTGGCCGGTATAGATGGCCTAGAGCTCAACCCATGAACAAGAAGTCAGCAAATAAAATCAAAAGAAAATAAGCAAAAGTAAAAAAAAATAAAAAAGGAAAGTCTCAGTGTACACCGATGAGAATCCTGAGAAAATGGAAATTTCTGCAACGTGGATCCACACTTTACTGTACTTGTTCCTCGTAATTGCTTCTATTCACCTTCTCCACATCCTGATAATATCCGAAAAACTCACACTCAATCACCAAACTGTCAGAGTCAAGAAACTGCCACCCCTCCCTCTGCGCTTCAACTCTGATGGAACTTTCAAAATCCTCCAGGTATAATAATATTTTTCACCAAATATGATCATGGGTTTCATTTATTTAATTCTTTTATGGAAATAAAATTGTGTGTTCGTTGGAATATTTGGTTTTTGTTTTAATATTGGAATGAAGGTGTGTTTTTTGTAGGCGGCTGACATGCATTTTGGGAATGGCATGGTGACTCGATGCAAAGACGTGCTGGAAAGTGAGTTCGAGGTCTGTTCTGATCTCAACTCTACACGGTTTCTTGAAAAGATGATTCAAGTCGAGAAGCCAGATTTTGTTGCTTTCACTGGTATTGTAATATAAATTTACCATGCTCCACTGGTAATAGAACATATAGTCCTTTTAACAATTTGAATTTCGTAGCTAACTTTCAATCAACCAAGTCTCTTACTGCTAGAACGATAGCATTTCTTTTGATGTGTCTAGGGGTATGTATGTGTATTAGGAGAAGAGGTTAGGTCAATGAGAGTGCACGGGAATTGGTTGTAGTACTATGTGAGAAACCTCTGTATCAAGAGAGAGAACTACAAAACTTTATCTGCAATTTAGCACTTTGATTGAATAATGGAAACTATAATGCTATTCTTCGTTAGTAGTGATGATCACTCATCTAGGTGGCAGTAAGTGCTCCGATTCATTGGCCAGAGCATTAAAATTCATCACAACGCCGTTGGACTAGGAATCATGGCCCGCAACCACCAGACATGTGATGATCAATACTAATGATAGCTTTACACAAATGGAAATAGATGATCACAGTAGTGGTATATACCTTTTTGGATATTGATTCTCGATCAAAAATCAGGTTTGTGCAAAAACTCAAAGTAGGAGTTTGATTGGCTTAAAGTAGGTGTATGATGTGTTTTAACTCTTTCTGCACCACGAAAGATGTTTCCTTTTATTCGCTGAGTTTTTTATGTGTTAGTGCTTACATTTTAGTTTTAAAATATAATATACTCCTCTTTAGCAATATTGATCCCACATAATGCTGGTGCAAAAGAAATTTAAATAAAGTAAAATTTTATTTTGGTGTCATTAGAAGCAAATGGCTGATGAAGG
>CAIGRP010027085.1:0-11589 GCA_903798385.1 Fraxinus cuspidata | reverse complement strand
TACACCCATTTTACTCCAATTACTTATTTGTCCAATGGTCTATCAGCTAATTCTCAGATCTCATTCTTCTCAATCATTTTGATCTCTTCCTCCATTGCAGCCATCCAATCAGATGACTTTTATGCTTCAACAATGTTTGCAGGTTCAACTATAGCAGCATTACACCTAGCATATATGTCTGCTAATGGCCTCATCTTTACTGTTTCATTTTCCGAATTTGAGCCATCATCGGGTTCTTCTTCATCTTCACTGATTCCTCCCTCTCTGTTTTGAGGAATCAGGCCACTTGCTTATACTTTTTCAACTAAACTTACCTCCCAATTCCATAAAGCTTCTTCATCCACTTTAATAACTCTGCTGGAGATCACCTTTTTTTACTAAGGGTTATATACCATGTATCCCTTGGCATTGGTAAAATATCCAACTAATATCCCAACTTCAGCTTTTTCACTTAATTTATCCCTTTCTGCATCAAGGATATGAGTGTAACAAACACTCCCAAACACTTTCAAATGTGAGATATCAGGTTTGACCTCATTCCAGGCTTCATATGGAGTCTTCTTCTCCAATGATTTTGTTGGCAATCGATTGAGGAGATAAACAGTTGTATTGACTGCTTCAGCCCAAAACTCTTTTGGAACCTTCTTCTCAATCAACAAACACCTCACCATCTCCATCACAGTCCAAATTTTCCTCTCACACACTCCATTTTGTTAAGGAGAATAGGGAATGGTCGGTTGGTACTTGATTCCTTCAGAATTGCAGAAACTGTCAAACTGCTCACAGCTATACTCAATTCCATTATCTGTTCTGATTGCTTTTATACTATAGCCACTTTCATTTTCTACCATGTTCTTGAACTTATGAAACATAGCTGCAACCTCAGATTTTGCTTTCAAAAAATATACCCAACACATTCTTGTAAAATCATCTATAAAAAGGGTGAAGTACATGCTGCCATTCAAGGTGGTGGTTCTCATTGGTCCATACACATCAGATCAAGCTTATTTACAACCCTTCTTGACTGATTCTTTCGGAATGGCAATCTTGTTTGTTTCCAAATTGGCAGACATCACATACACAGGCATCATCAATGATTTTAGGCATACTTTCAACAAGATTAAACTCATACAATTGCTTAAGTGAAGTGTGACTTGCATGACCAAATTGTCTATGCAATAAGGAGGACTCAATTGCTTCAGAGAAGAATGCATGTGTAGTGATATTTTTCCAATCTATAGGACAGCTTCTATTCATTTAAACAGTCATTAACTCATGTCCATTTCCATCTAGTATAGTGCTAGCTTTGTTTTTAAACATCAAAACATGATTTTTCTCAAGCAATTGCCCTACACTAACTAAGTTTTAATCAATTTCAGACACATATAGAACATCAGGTATATGTATGATACCTGTTGAAGTTTGGACAGCTATCACTCCAATGCCTTTCACTTCCACAAAGTCTCCATTTCTTACTTTAAGTCTGGATTTGTAGGCTTTGTTTAATTCAACAAAGAAACTGGAATCTACAGTTATGTGGTGAGTAAAACCACTATCCAATAACCAAGTTCTAACATTGCTGCAGGCCTTGATAGCAAAGAACATATGTTCATCTAGCTGCTCCAACTGATTTTCTGCCATTTTTGCCTACTGCAAAGGTTGTTTCCCCTTTTTGTTTTTGCAAACCTTTTCAACATGACCAAATTGTTTACAACTCCTACATTGAACTCTGGCCTATACTAGCACCATTTAGGATAATGTCCCTTCCTTTTGCAATGAGGACAGGGAGCATATTTATCCTCTTTATTTCCAATTTTGCAGCCTTGAGCTTCTTTTTTTGTGTCTGATGTTTCTTCATTCCAAGAGTTATTGAAGAAAGATCTCTTAAGTCTTTAAGTGATGAGATCTTTGCCTCAAATTTCTCAAGTAAACTGATTAGAACTTTTTCCACAATCCTTTAGTTAGGCAGATCATCACCCAGCAATGTTATTTGGTTTACCACCTTCGTCAGCCTATCTGAGAATTCCTTTATAATTTCAGCATCTTTCATCTTTAAAGTTTCAAACTCTCTTCTAAAATTCAACACTTGCATTTGTCTCGTCCTTTCATTACCTCGGAACTCCTCTTTTAAACTATCACATGCTTCCTTTGCAGTTTCACAAGTCATGATTGTAGTTAAAATTGCATCAAAGACGGCAGACTAAATGCAAGAGAGAGCTTTGAATTTCTTAGCAACCTCTTCACTGTGTTGCTTCAACTCAGCAATTGTAGGATTTGCTTTAAGTGGTGGAGGTTCAACTCCAGATTCAGTGATTTCCCACAAGTCATAAGCCTTCCAATATGCCTTCATTTTTGCTACCCAGAAGTCAAAGTTCTCACATGTAAAGGCTGAAGGTAAAGGTGCTGAGAAACCACTTGAAGCCATTACTCTTATTCTCAGACCAACCGGTTTACTAATGAAAGGTAGCTTGTTGGTTTTCTTATTCCTCTATTTTTTTATAATTTTTTTTTGTTTTCATGGTCACTTTCTAAGATCAAGGGTGCTCTAATACCATGAAGTATTGTTGGTTCAAAGAGAATGAAAGCTTGAACTATATTTCATTACATTGCTTAATATATATTTTTTACAAAAACACACAACTCCTTACGTAATACAAGCTAACTAGTTGACAACTATACACACGGCCATACTTGTAAAGTATTACAAAAGTTATACTACCAACCATTGTCCTTAAATTACATGATTATGAATACAAAAATAAGAAACCTTATAACTGTAAAAGTGTCAACAATTTCTCAATAGTATACCTGGGTTAAGTGACCCATAGCCCCCCGGAGACTCACAAGCTCGGTCATCAAACGCGAGTAGGAACATTTCCACTGAGCTAAGGATATGGAATGTCTTATGCCACCCTTCGAATTTTTAGGGTGGGAGTAGATTCTACAGCTAAGCACTCCAACTCCATTTCCCCAGTAGGACGGACCTCACTCCCCTTCTCATCTATGAGGCCTTCTATCTAGTTCAGAATATACTGTTCTTCTATAGGTCGAGCTAGCTGGTTAGGGTATTATGAGGTGATAGGTATAGGAGTAAAAATTTCTTGAATGTCTAAACTGGACGACGACTGGCCAAAAGGTCCTACAGACTCCAGTTGCTTGTTTGCCCAAGAGCAAACTCTTAACCGATCCTAACTCATTTTCTTAAAAGCAAATAGAAATGAGTAGAAGATAACGATGAACGAGGTGAAGTAAATAATAAAAATACCTAGAAAAGATCCTCGCTAGACGAACTCAAAAAAGATGGGAGGATGGACTGGAATAAACCTTCAAAGGAAGACAAAAAAGTAAGAGAGATCGAGAGAATTTTGACAGCAAAGTGAAAGGAAAAGTGAGAAAAAAGTGAAAATATAAAGGAAATGAATGTGAAAGGACAAGTTCTAGACCACTGAAACTAAAATGGAAGGAACATGAAAATCAAAATGATTAGGTCTAAACTCTTAGGAAAAAGAATTTTGATCTTAGAGGGCAATCTTTGTGTTTGATGTGACACCTCGAATCATATGGGGATCTACTTCAAAGAAGTCAAAGGAGATTATTCGTCAGAAAGTCAAAAAGGGTCAACAAATGAGGTCAGACGAAAGGGACCATCTTCGCAAGTTAGCCAATAGAAGCAGTCATTTAGGAAACATCATGATAACCAAACTCGAGGAATGTCTCTCTATGATGCCAGCATCATCATGCCCACTAATTAAAGAGAAGCCATGAATGCCCCCAAGTTATAAGTAATCATTGCATAGTTTGCATGTAATGATTGCATATTGTGCATGCTAATGATGGTGTGCCATCACCAAACTCTTTATCAATGAAATTTCTATAAACAGTGGTAGCACACATATCGAGGAAGGACACTATTTCTTGACAAAATTGAGGTGGCAAGCTCGTCTTAAGGCTTACATAGATAGGCCGAAGTGAATAAATTCTACATTTAACACTACACCATACAGTTTTCTAGCAATTATACAAGTTTTATTTACAGAAGTTTCCAGCAATTAGAATCCTAACTCATTTTAAATTTCTCCAAGTTGAACTACAGTTGCAGTGAGTAATTCTAGCTGTCTAAACATCTACATGTTTATGAATCAAACTAATATTCACAAATCCAATTCTCACAAATATTATATGCATTCCTCCACGGTTGGTTTGTGAGGATTTCTAGTTATATGCGCATTTCCCATGGAATCGACGCATATTCTTGCCATTGCAAGTTCATTTCCTACTAACCATAGATGCTATTAGACCGTGAGAAACGTGGCAGATGCAGCATGGGCCCTACAGTAGGGCTGGCCCTACCTGATAAGTGTTGGGCAACTGGGGAAGGCTTATTAGGAGGAGAAAAAAATGGAAGAGAATTACAAAATAAAGTGTAAAAACCCGCAGGTCTAGCCATGCATGGGCTGTGCTGGTTGACACCTTTGGGTGCTTGGCTGAGTAAAGGCTGCTAAAGCTAGGTGCCATTTCCAATGTGAGATTAGGTTACTGTATTTCAAGGTAAAATTCAAAACAAGACAAACTTTCCAATGCTAAATATGTAAAAGGATGGCACTTCAAAGGGAGGGGGAGAGAGAGAGACCGACTTCTATTGATAAGGTTTTTCTATTCTAGGTAGCTAAGAAGAATAAGCCAATTCAACGTTACTTCCTCTTGAAGTACTTTCGGAGTAGTTAATGCTTTCAAAAATTAATTTTCAAACAAAAATTAAAATAACTTCCCCCAAAAGCACTTATGCAAGAAGCAAAAGCTAATCCAAACGGGTATAAGAAATTTGCTCATTCTATTTTAGCTTTCAAGCACAGAATCAATGAGACAGACAAAACATAGCAAGTTCAAGTACCTAAACTAAATTCTGGAGGATCCATCACCTCTTATGAGATTTCTATTTCTAGATCCAGATATGAAATTAAAAGTACAAAAAGGCTGCTTTTCCTTGATAAAATTACTAAATTTAGTAGACTTTAATGATGAAACCAGCACAATGCTCACTTTGACATCATTCCATAACGACGACAGCCCCAACTGCTTTCATCTTCTCGATAATTTTTTCTGCCTCTTCTTTTGGCACCCCCTTTTTAAGCACAGCAGGCACCTTCTCCACTAGGTCCTTCGCTTCCTTTAGTCCAAAGTCAGTAAAACTTCGAATCTCCTTAATTACCTTGAGTTTTGAAGCTGAGTCAAAAGACTCCATCTTCAGCTCAAATGCTGTCTTCTCTGGTTTCTTTTCTTCCTTGGCTGCCGTTGATGCCTTCATTGCCACTGAAGCCACTCCAGCAGCACCTGGCTTCATGACCCCAACGACTGGCAGCTCTTTCATGCCCAGCTTCTTCATCATAATAGAAGAGAGCTCTGCAGCTTCAACCAGTGTGAGTCCAGATATTTCATCAACAAGTCTCCAAACCCTATCGGTCGGGGGACTCCGATGCTCTGTGGGATCAAAAGTTTCGGGATTATAATCAGCTGGAAGTCTTCTTTGGTCTATCTCTACTTCTTCCACCTCTTCTTCCTGTTTTAATGCAGGTTGAGCAAAGTTTCTAGATACACCAAGCAAGTTAATCAAACAAGGTACAGTCATAGGAGCTCCAATGGGTTTTCTAAAGTATCCATATGGTAAATGATGCCTTAGTTGTCCAATCAAACTCATTTTCAACTTCCTATAATATTGGTTTACAAAATCAACTAAGAACCCACCATTCAGAGCAATAACACCCTGTGAAATCAAACAAAAGAAAATGTGAGTATCAAACACAACAGCTAATTGTTGGGATACAAAAATAAATAAATAAACAAACAAATGCACCATTGATTTTCTATGAGCTTATTCAAGGCAAACAACAAACACGTGCTATCAAACTAAGTATGCTGTTAGAATTCTTCAGCTTAAGTCATCAGATCTCCCAAATAGAAAAGAACTAGTGAGTAAAAGCAAACAGACGAAAGAACAAATAGAGAAGTTTTTTGAAGCTAATATCAAGTTAAAAGGAGTATTGCTGAAAGCAATGGTCGAAAGAGAATCTAAAATTCGGACAGACCGTCATGTCATTGACAAAAAGGACGAAAAGAAAGCTGTATCAAATCCAGAAGGGAAGTCAGAAAGGTTGAATCTATTTGTACAATTTTTTTTACATCAAAAAAGTACTAATTGGAAAGATAAATTGTTTTTTAAATTGTCCAATGACAACATGCCATGTGGCATGTTGTCAACAACATTTTACACCATGCACGATTGAATCAGAAATGCATCTAGATGAGATATTTTATCACCTTTTGAACTTTTGCCCTTGTTTGGGCTCTATTTTAATGAGGGGGAAAAAAATATTTTGGAATAGTAATATTTTTAAGAATGTGTGGTTAAAAAAGAATGAAACCTTTTTAGTTTACATGTAATATTATTTTTATTGGAGAATGTGATTAAAAAAAGAAAAGAGAAAAATACATTTTGGATAAAATGGAGGCCAAACAGGGGCAATAAGTAAACTGCCTTAATATTTTGTTAGAACTTAGAAAGGTGATTGATAGAGTGAAATAAGTCCAAAAACTTCCATTATTGAAGTAAGTTAACAAGAACAATGCATGTTTTATATACATGCTAGCTCATGCATAAAAACTCTATATATCTTATTCACGAGTATCAAATTAAAACACAGAGACCAACAAACAAGCAACTGATTAAATTAAGAGCACATTTGGGAATTGTTGATAAATGGTTTAAATTATAAATAGATACAAATGAGCGGTGAATGAGTAGGTGATATATATGGGTCCCGCCAAATGAGTGGATAAAAAAATGACAGCGTTTAATTTATAAACATGAGCCAAACATAGGCTAAGTAAATTACTACTATAAGAATATCTGGAACAGCCAAGACAGGTGCTTTTTGTATATATAAGATACATAAGAACATTTTCAAATCTGTAAGACCAAAAGATAACAAAATGAATCACCATTGCTGCTGATGCTAGAGGACTCTATTCGATTAGCTTTAAGATTATCTTTAGCCGGTGGGCTTATTCTTGAAACTTTTGTGACTAATGTAATCTTGATAAAATGTCCAAAAGATAAAAAGATATTCATAGAATGTAGATAAGTACTTCACTGAGCAATATCTAATTTTCAGACAAAGGTGGAACTCTTGATTCTGTGGCTAAATGCAGATAATCGAGCAATGTACTTAATACATTGGAACAACTTCACTGTTTCTGAAGCACCAAATGCTAAAAAAATGAAAAGAGACAGATTAAAACCTTTAATTCGACTTCAAAATCTTGATAATAATTAAACCGCATTGTATCATAAAAAGAAATCCAACAGCCATTGTCCCAGGTAGATCTTACTCAAACAACACAGAAATTCACAAGTTTCACTGACACTCGTCCCCAGCTAAAACCATCTTCTTAAGAGTGATTTTATTTTATTAAATTACTCTCAATTGTATATAAAATATTTTGTTTTTTCTTTCTCAAATACAATGACTATTACCTATCTAGAGTTCAATTCCATTCCATTAATTACATGGTCATTGGCTGGATTTTGAACATTTCAAAAAAGCATCAGATTGCATACAGCATTCCAATTGCAGGGTTTACAATTCTGATCCATCTTGCCCCACTAATTTTTTTTCTTCTGCTATTTATTTTAGATATTATTTTTCCATGGTAACATTTGATGGCAAATTCTTCCAAATCCAAGAACTGTATCTTTCTACTATTTAACTGTACTATTGTAATTCTTTCATGAAGTTTTCAGTATTTCATAAACTTATATAGTTTTTTTCATTTTTTTCCTCTTTTGAGGATAGAGTGTGAACTCCATAACATAAAGGCCAAGAGACTGTTACACAAACAATGCTCCATTATGAGTTATCAAACTTACAAAAGAGTGATCTTGAATAACTTGACATTGGTGACTTCCAGAACTATGATTTATAATGGTTTTTCTTTGTGAGAATTATGTACTGTTGAGTGAAATGTCCAGAAAGATCACCCCTTTGTGCAGACACATAAAATGTAGCTGTACTTACGTGTTGATGTTGCTATAATCACAGTATTTTCTTATAATGGAGTAAACCAATTTATATTCTGATACATTTTCTTGAGATGAATTATAAGAATTCTCATATATTAATCTTAAGAGTATTGTTAAGCACAATATATACACTAGTTAATTTAAAAATTAAACGAAGAGAAACGGAAGGTAGCCTATAGTGTTTGTCATATCCTAATATAACAATATTTGTGTAACCAAAGTTAAGTTATGAGACAGGTTCCTTGTAATCAGCTGGAAGCCTTCTTTGGCCTATCTCTATTTCACCCACCCCTTCTTCCCTTTTTCACCCCAAGTAAATTAATCGAATGAGAGACAGTCACAAGAGCTCCAATGGATTTGCTAAACGCATTCCTATCGTAAATGAAACCTTAGTTGTGCAATCAAACTCATTTTAACTTTCTAGATTAATGGTTTACTCAATTGACAAAGAAACCATCATTCAAAACTACTACACCCAATGAAATCCCACAAATAACGTAGTAAGTAACATCAAAGATAAGGGCTAATTTCTAGGGTGTCAAAAATTAAAGCACAAACTAATGCATAATTTATTTGATGGAGCTTATTCGAGGCACACCACAACCACATACTCAAGCAAACAAGTACGACAGAAGTTTTTGAGCTTCAAAACTGCATAACTTAACTTGAAAGCACACGTTTTTCTTTGGTCAAAACAGCTGCCCACATAAAATTCTTCCACCAGAATTAAATAAAGCACCTAAATGTCAGCTCAGCTATCCAACTGACTGTCTACTTTTGACAAAGTTGTTACTTCTGTAATCTATGATACTCAACCTGGGAAATAAGTTCAGTAGGAAATAACAACTTATTCTCAAAGGGCATATAATTGGAGGTATGTAAGAGGGAAAATGCAAAAAAATAATTTTTTTCCTTGTTTAGTTCACATCCACGATCCAATAAGTTATGGAACTCTGTATTAAGAAAGATGTATTACAAATAAGAATAATTACTATTACTTCAGTTAACCCAACAGAAAAAGTAGTTTAGAATACAAATCAATAAATAAATACCAATAGCCAGTAATCAATTAGCATCCTAATTACTGAAAATGATAAGGAAACAGAATCAAATTAACTTACCAGATACCAAAGAAAACAGATCTAATTTGTGCTTATGCTTGTGTATGCGCTCCTGTATACGTATATACTTGTGTGCGTATATACACAATATATACCAGATATATATAATCTAATGAACAGGGGATTTAATCGAACGAAGAGCAGAAATTACCTTGAAATAGAGAACGTGCTTATATCAGAGAGTGAGTGACTGAGTGAGAGAGAGAGAGTGAACTATGAACCCTAATGTTACTCTATACTAAAGTCGTGCTGATGATTCTGAAATAAAACTAGCGATTATCGTTTAATTATAAAAACGCTTTGGATAAAAAGAAAAGGGTAAATTCGACATGGAGTCGGCGAGTCGCAAATCTATATTTAATGTGACATTTAGGTCTCCAACCTACCATTTATCGCACTTAAGCCCCTAATCTTCCAAGCCTGTGTGTTTGGTCCTCGCATGACGGAAACTATCCGTAATAAGTCAAATTGTAATATTGAGAAACTATTATATCCTTTTATTGAATTAGAAGAAGAAAAAATAGGAAAAGATCAACAATTATGTATGAGTAATTTTCAATACAAAATTGAACAGAATCAGAAGCGACCAAAAATAAACTAGGTTGCATTGGAATAAAGGTAGAATGACTTTGGGGTTTTGCTTGGATTGGTGACGAGTGATGATGGTTGAAATGTCTTATAAAATTATTAATAATGATATTAATAGGTTTGAAAAATGATTTTTTTTTTCTTTTGTTTCATATTAAATCTTGGCATATGCATGCTAAAAGCTTCTAGGTATTTTTTAACATTTCTTCAAAAAACAAAGAATACGAGAAAATGAGACACTTTTCAATAAATCTGGAAAAAATGTGTCAAGTGGAAGAGCATATTCAAGAAATGTAACCAAATTTAGGGTTGATTTGAGCACGGGATGGATTTGAGAGGATGGTCGAGATTTGGCAGGGCGTCGTGTTTCTTTTTCTTTTTTATACCTTCTCTTTTTAAACGTTAAACAAACATCTTTTGGTTGAATCGGAACAATGTTTAAAAGTTGGAAGTGTTAGGAATTTATTTAATCATGCACAGCGAAAAATAAATAATTTTTTTAATTCTCACCACGGATCTGTTTTGCATTTAAATAGAAATTGTATTTAAAACAATACATTTAATGGATTCTGCAAACTTTTTTGCTAATTCTTGGAACACGAACAATCACGATCTACAATTCACAATTGTCAATTGTTCAACCTCCAATGAAAATCTACACAAGGAACAAGAATGAAAGAAAATTAGGGTTTCTCGTTTTTTGTGCTAGCAAGATAATGAATTGTGTTATGTTCTGTTCTCTTTTTCTGAAACCCTAATGGCTTATTAATAGAAATCCAAGTAGGCTTATCTCGTCTTTTAAACTTTATTCGATCTAATATTTAATTAATTAAATTTGGTTTATGAATTAATTAATCCAATTTATTAATTCGAGTCCATTAACAAGCAACCCAATTAATTAATCGTCCAACACTTGTTAATTAATTAATTTGTGAATCTTATTCTCCAGGTTCTCCTTTTGTTTGTGATCTATCAAGTTCCCCATCGCGATACCTAATAACGTGAAATATTATTTTGATTTAATCAAAATTGATAAATTAAAATACACATTTTAATTTATCACCAATTCACATTTATCGTCCCAGATTAACATCTAATAATATAGTAGGACAATACATGTGACGGGAAATGTCACGTGGTATGATAAAACCAAATTAGTTCGTTTACCGTGAAATACAATCTATTCGTCAATATGATCAAATCAATTACGAGATATAGATGTGTGTCAATCTCAATGATCGATCATATTTTTCATCCTACTATTAAGTTAATGTAAGTCGAAAACTCATTTTCGACTTATAAGTACACTCTGAACAAGGATTTCATTATCAACTTAACTGAATGAAATGTAGATCATTATCTCTTACTATTTAAGAGTGGCGAATCTTCTATTGATCATTCACAATCTCGTGTGATTCTTGATATACATGAACGTTGTCGTATTAGCGATCTTTAGTAGAGAAACATCCAACATCATCAAAGTATGATTGTCCTCATATAAGGTACTATGTGACCTCAAGTAAAATGATCAATTCTACTATTGAACGTTAGAAATTAACCACTGATACTCAGATAGTTATCCATGTAGAATCTCATCAGCGGGTCTCCAATGTTTTTTCTACAAAAAAACATCTACGTGTTCATTTAAGTGTCACCACACTTTAGTTTGTGAGATCGGCTACTTACTTCACAAGTAAGAATGCCACACGTGATGGTCTAACCGTAATAACGATATCCGTATCTCGTTATTACTTCGACCACGGACGATTTAAGATTCAGTCATTTGTAATTTGTATCTCACAA
>CAIGRP010027064.1:0-37270 GCA_903798385.1 Fraxinus cuspidata | reverse complement strand
AGCTCTTGAATAGAAACACGACCAAGAATGTAGGTGTCTGAGAACTGAAATCTTCGGAACAACATAAGTTTCCTCCACCTAAGGTTCAAAATTTGAAATCTATGGTTGTTCCTAAATTCATTCTCACATGTCATAATTGTAGTGTTTTAGGTTACATTAGACTTAATTGTCGTAAGTCCTTGGTTAAAAGTAAAAGTCAAGATCTGACTACTCGTGTAAATTTTTTGACTAACCAAGTGAGTCACTTAACTGATTTGATGACTCAGTTGACTAAAATTACATCTTTGTCTAAAAAGATTTGGATCAAAAGGAATGATGTCGCAGGTCAAAGTGATGTTGTTAATTATGGATTTGCTCGCGTTGTTCTTCATGATAAAAGCACTTTTTTACCTCAATGAATAGGTACTTTGGTGCGTGCATCTGCATTATTCGTGATTTTTATTCATGCATGCACGTATTTTCATTGTATATTAGGAGTTTCCTTTTGCTTTATTTTTATTATAAAAATAAAAAAGGTTTTTTTTTACATGTTATTTTGCTATCAAGTACTAGATAGGTTCATAATTGATAAACTAAATTTTCATTAATTTGTTTAGAACTTGTTTGGAGTACTTGGTATATGTTATTACATGTATCTTATGCACTGCACACATTAGACTTTTGTGAGTGTGTTTTTACCGCGTGTTTTAGATTTGGGAGACAATCATCTGTGTAATGAATTGACTTTAAATATGGAATTACATTTAAACTAGTTGACCAAATTCTTTTATATCCCCCTTAAAAAAGATTATTATTGGGTTTCAAATAAAATATTTGAATTATATAAAATGTTGTGAGACAATCTTATACTTTTCTTTGTAACCTATATAACTTGAGTGATTAAGCCTGCAAAATATCTTAATACACTTGTACAATTTACTCCGCTAGGTTTAAAATAAGCTATGTGAGAAAAGCTTACTTATTTATGAACTATGCATGTATAAGCAAATAACTATTCATAATAATAAAGTTAAAAATCTATGAAAAATTCAAAAAAAAAAAAAAAGAAAGAAAGAAAGAAAGAAAGAACAGTTGGTCTCAAAATTGGAAATATTTTGTTTTCATATCACATATTTTTGCATCATTATACATTTGCATATTTTTTTTACTTATTCCTCCTTGCGTTTGATACGATTATTAAATGTCTTTCCTTTGTTGGAAAAAAATGTGTATTTATTTCATGAAGTTGATTATATGAATTAAGGGGAGAATTTTAAAATATAAATTTCTATGATTTATTTCTAAGTTTATAATTCACATGATAATGTACGATTCATGTTACACGTGTATTATTTAACTTAATTATATGATTTTAATTTTGATAGTTTCTTCTTACTTTTCACGTGATATTCTGGATGTGTTTCAAAAAACATGTTGAAAAAGTATTGAAGAAAATTTTAGGAAGTTTATTTTTGGATAGTTTTGAACTTTTCGACTTTGAAATAATGATTTGTCACGGAATGTCAAAGGGGGATTGTTAAGTACAAATTATTATTGACAATTTCGAAATTTATAATTTGCAACTCCTTATTCAAAATCATGAAATAGTTGAATTGTATTAGGAGTTTATCAAATTGTAATCAAATTCAAAAGAAGAGTTATTGAGTTCTAATTATAGCCAAAAAGTTGAAATTGGTAGTATAGGTCTTGAAAGAGTTTAATATGTGCAAAAAGATCACATATGTTCATAGGAATGCAATTAGGAGTCTAAAGAACATCAAAGAGCCGCAAAAGTTATTTTTTAAATTACTTGCCACTTTTTAATAGACTTATTAGTACACAACATCCATATGTTTCCCTCTCAGTGTGCAAAACTTCCTCACTTTTCAATTTTTTTTTCATTTTCACCCCTATTTCAACGTTTCAATGTGGAAAACGTCATTTTCATCCATTTTTATCCAATTTCTCAATTAAAAATTATAAAATGACAAATATACCCTACTATTTAAATAAAAAATAAAAGAAAAAAATTACAATCATACTCCCATTTTTTAAAAAGAAGTACACATAAATTAAATTAATAAATCAAAAAAGAAAAGAAAAGAAAAGTCTTCTTCTTCCCCCTCTCCCTCTCTTTCTCTCACCCACTCCCATCCCCATCCCCACCCCCACCCCCACCCCCACCCCCACCCCTCACCCTCGCCATGAAACAAAACGAAGCCAGAAAATAGATTGGAAAATACAAGATGATGTAGAAATACTAAAAACCAATCTCTCATATTTCTTACTAAATGATGTAGAAATACTTAAATCGGTTTTAGAATTAAACAAAAGAAGGTTTTTTTCTCATTATTGTCAGTGACATTGTTCTTAACTTCCACAAACTTTCTTGAATGGGGATGATTTTTTTTTGTAGGTGGCACTCAGAGTACTTGTAATGGGGCACTACATCTCTTAAGAACCTCCATTTCTTGTCATTCATTTGCTTGCACTTTTTTAAATAACCAGTCATTGTACTAAAACACCAATAGCAAGAAACTTCTTTTTAAAATCCACATCTAATCGAATACCAATAGTGTAAAAAGAAGAAATCATCAAAGAAAAAGAAGATCGCCACGAAAAAGAAGATTAGCAAGCACATGGGTGAAAAATGCAAAAGTTTGAAACGTATGAATATTATGCACACTAAAGGCCAAACGTAGAAACGTTTTGCACACTAAATGCCAAATGTAGGGACGTATTGTGTAAATAAACCCTATAAATCATGGCTTGTCTTCCAAGCTCCTTCCTCTTGAACAGATGAGAGAATTCTCCTTATTTATAGTCAATGCATTCCCATTTGGACTCACACAACAAAGCAAAATCAAACTTTGATCTCATAACAAGAACAAAGAAAGTGTGATTGAATTACATGAGGATTTGAAGGCGGTGGCTGTGGCGATGCTATCGGGTAAGGGTGAGGGGTAGGGTAGGGGTAGGGATAGGAGTGGGTGAGAGAAGGAAAGGGAGAGTGGGAAGAAGAAAAAGAAAAAAAAAACTTTTCTTTTCTTATTTGAAAGACCTAAAAGTAATTTTTTTTAGTTCTTGGTAAAGGCGGTGCGAGCATGGGGGTGGGGGAGGGAAAGGTGAAAGAAGAAGAAGAAAAATGCTTTTTTTTTTTAATTTAATTTATTTGAGATTTATTTGTACTTCTTTTAAAAAAGGGAGTATAATTACAATTTTTTTATTTTTGTTTTATTTAAATAAGAGGATATATTTGTCAATTTACAATTTTAATTGAGAAATTGGATAAAGATCGATGAAAATGATGTTTTCCACAATGAAATGTTGAAATTTGGGTGAAAATGAAAAAAATTGAAACGTGAGTACGTAATGTACACTAAGAGTGAAACGTAGCCCTTTTTAATAAATTATTAAGAAGTGTTTGGCAAATAATCTAAACAAATTTTAGTAGGCATCCTTATAGCCCAATCATCTTGATGTTATAGTTGACCAATTTGGATTTTTTCAGTTTAAGATATTCATTTGGTAAAAAACCTTGCTCAAAAAGGGAGAACCAATTTTTATAAATTTTGAACTTTTAGATAAGTTGATCATTCGACAATCAGAAAAGAAAAAAAAAAAACAAATA
This sequence comes from Fraxinus cuspidata, assembly GCA_903798385.1. NCBI lineage: Eukaryota > Viridiplantae > Streptophyta > Magnoliopsida > Lamiales > Oleaceae > Fraxinus > Fraxinus cuspidata. Next base: position 33,660 of record CAIGRP010027064.1, on the reverse strand, counting down.
AATTATTTCAAATCATGTGCTGATTTATAAATATTCTACTCATGTCATCCTTGGATGAAAAAAATATGTGTTGTATGATCAATGGATTTCGTGTCTAACAACATTAAAATAACCGTTCATATTATAACTTAATTTATACTCTTATAATTGAGTCAATAATGACTTCGCATGACAAGAATTTAGGATATGTTTGGATGTGCATTCTAATCGGACAAATATAATTTCAATTTTTTTCTTCTTCAACGCACTATGATAATATTCAATTCATCAGTACCACAAGTTACCGTGACAAGTTACATAATGAAACGTGCAGAAAAGTGTGGTGACAATGGAGAGCTTGGAGTATATGCCATTTCTTCTTTCATTTTTCCCTTTCTTAAACGGAGGAATTTGGACTTTCTATGCCTGCCTTGTACAAGAGTGGTTCCTCGGAGCAAGTTCTTCACATTCATCAAGTCTAAATTCTATAAATTATTACAAGACAATAATTCTATAACAATAAACCACAAAACTATTTACAATACTTTAATAATAGAATATATTTAGATACGAGATAACTTAAATTACATACTTTAGACTTATTCATCTGCTAATAATTTTTTTTAATGAATATAAATTGGTCAAATTCTTATTTTTTTTAAAGAAAAATTGAAATTAAAAGCTATTTATAGAATGAATTATTGATTACACGTACTTGAATTCAAGCTCTTCTCCTCACTTTCTAGAATCATTTATCAAATATTGTTAACTCTATTTTGAAGTGACCTTTTGATAGTTTTAATCAACTCGAGCAGTGTGAATATGGTCGTGTTAGATTTTAAAATGACCCTTTTAATTGTTGTATACGTAATTGTATACGCGATTGTGCTATTTGAGATGGGATTTTGGGCCATTTGGCATAATACAGGTAGCTATTTGAGGTTGGTGACACACACATAAACCCTAATTTATGGTCATTGTTAACTATTATTAACAAAAATCAACTGGCTTAATATCCTTCGTCCCCCCACGAGATTCAAGTGATTTTGACCTCTGAACCCTCTTGTCCTTGCTACATTTAGTTTCTTATTATAATTAAAGAAATTTACTTAAACAATAAGATAGGTGAGACCATCAAAATGAAGAACTTGTTTATTCTTATATTTGGTTAAAAAAAGAATCGTTTACTCGTAAATTTACTGGATTACTTATAAGTAAACTCAACCACCTGCAACTTTTGTGATGGAAGTAAAATATTGTTGGAGTTATTGACCTTTATGTCTTTGTTACAATTACTTTGGTGAACTTTACTTCGTCAGTAGTAATATCGGGGTGAAACTTTTGGTCTTCTCTATATGACATGGGACATGTTTCAGTTAAGCATGTTTGGCTATACCAAAAAAAAAAAAATTATAAGTTATTTTTAAAGAAGTTTTTATCTCCAAAGGTATTTGGATGACTTGCTATTTTCTTATTTTTAAGTAAAAATGTTACTTAAGTTGAAAGTACTATTAATTTACTGGCAAAATAAGTAAATTTCTTATTTCTAATTGTCAGTATCTTCCTCGATTCTGATAATGCTTTTGACAATACAATAAAAAACAACGATAAGAGCCAACTTGATGATATTCAAGACTCATCGGAATAACTTTAACCCTAAAAACTAAAATAAAAATTAGAGAAAATATCTAAGGTGCTCTTCAGAGGTGTATATCATCTCCAAGCTGATGAGCAGACTGAGCTCGTTAACAGTTACCTAATCGATTATCTTTGTAGTTTGGTCGGGCGATGATGGAGCTGTTAATATACTCGTGCTGAACTTGTTATCCATATTCGACAATAAACCCAAATTTCTCGAATACTGGGAACAAAAATCCACCTGATGCTCTATCATATACCTGTCATGTCTTGCTTTCGTGCATATTCCCAACTTTAATCTTTTTCTCCAGATTTTGCATAATTTCATGTGCGGATAATATATTGTCACTAGTCTGCCTTTTAAGAAGTCACTTTGGTTTGGGAAATTATTTTTTGTAAGAGCAAACTCAATATTGCGTTTGTCAGCTTCCTAACGATTTTATTTAGATATAGATATAACTATCCTTAAATAATTTGTTTGGCTAACTGTTCTTTTGTACAAATGGACTATGAGCCCGTCCGATATAAATTATTTTAGAATAGATTTTGTAAAAAACGATTTTTTTGGATGACGTGTGGTTACAATGTACAAAAAATTAAGAGTTCAAATACAAAATTACTTTATAGGAATAATGTGGTTAAAAATGAATTTAGAGAAAAATAAGTTGACTTATCTTTCTTCTTTAATGCACTATGATACTCCTTGTTGTGGATTTTTACTTGTACTGTTGCTATTAGACTAGAGTTACTCATATATTACAGTTCAATACAATAAAGTTGTTACAAGGCTTCAGATCATTATCAATGTGGCAGCCAGTTAAGCAAATCAACAAGGCGCACTCCACATCACATTTTACCTGACCAAGATGAGGCAATACAAGGTAGTCGAGGTGATGCATCATTTCAGCTGACGTGTCATGTCGAGGCTGACCCTCCATGATCGAGCCAAAGTGTCATGTACGTTGCAGAGAACAAGTGTGTGGCTCATAGCCTCAGCATTTACAAATGCATCTTCTTAAGAGATCTTTCGTACAAGATCCGTCCACGACTTATTGATGCGACACTCACTACAGTAGCACCTTAAGGTCAAATTATCAGTGTGCATATTGAAGGTTAGACCTAGACTCTAGGGTGGCTACTTTTCAGAATCCTTGAATGCACCCAGTCTATGATGGATTATTTGATAGGTCGGCCATCAAATGAGGTCACGTATCTTTTCATCCAACGGTTAGTATCTCATATTTTTTACTATAAAAGCTTACGCGTTGTGTTATTCAAAAGTAATGCAACTTTATGCATTCAAAATATAAACTTGATCTCTCCATATTCACTTGATATCTTCTCAGATCCGACCCTTCAATACTTAGTGGCTCACGTCCCTAGCATATCCCACGCTTCCTTCACTCGCTCATTGATTGACTTGACCATGAGAGTGTACATGATCGTCTCCCCCCACCTTGAAGTAGGCCCTCAACTTACATGTTGTCCTAATGTGTAGGACAAAAGATTTATTTGGATAGGAGAGAACCTGAATGTTAGTCACATCATCCACATATTTTTTACAATTTCATATAACTTAACTCACAGATAAAATTATAAAGCATTGAATTGTGTCTGTTCGAACTAGTCTCGGCGAGTCTTCTTCAATTAGAAAGTAAAACATTTTCATATCATAAAACATATATAAATCTAATATTTAGAACTAACTCTCTTTGGATTTGACATCCATTGATAAATTTAGATTTCCAATTAGCGATATAGGTGAGTAATATCAAAATGGCATCTAATTCTTGAAGCACCGAATCTGAAAAAGTAAGTTTAGTGCCCAAAAGTTAATAAGAACCTAACAAAATTCAAGAACGCGTTTTGCCCAATATAGAAGCAGAGTGATTCTCACCACAGACGAATTCCCTGGTGTAATCGTGCGCACCTGCGCTTTTCTAGTCAACATTCACAATTTCCCATTTCGCCTCCTTTGAAGCTTTCAACCCCATATACAAAAAGTTCAAGAAATATATACATATATATGTAGAGAGAGAAAAGAGGAGAGAGAGAAAGAGACGAGGAGAGCACGCATCATTGGACAAAGACGATATGGCCGAATGACCCTAAACAAATAATGTCTTGTCTTGTAACATAAGACAAAGAAAAACTACAAGTCTTTTCTTCTTTGCTCAATTTTGCCTATCCAAAAAGCCATTCAATCGAAACCAATTATTTTATCCTTAATATAAACGCATAATTTTCTTGTAAACCCATTTCTAGTTTCGATTCAGAATTTAGGAAATTAAGGAAAAATGATGACAATGGAAGGGATGATGGATAGGGGTGTGCTTGATGATATAATAAGGAGGCTGTTGGAAGGGAAAGGAAGTAAACAGGTGCAGCTTTCGGAGGCGGAGATCCGGCAGCTTTGTGTCAACGCCCGCCAAATTTTCCTCTCTCAGCCCATTCTTCTTCAAATCCGGGCCCCTGTTAAGATCTGCGGTTTGTCTATTTCTTAATTTCTTCGAATTTATTTCTAATTTTTTGAAATTTGAAATATGAACTTTGTGGGATTGTTTTGGTTGTATTAAATGAATGATAATTACGAGTTTGATGGCTGTTTTGTTGGGCTCCTAATCATTTAATTAGCATATCGGAGTATCAAATGAAATTGGAAATTGAAAGGATTGATTAAATGCATTCATATTTTTACTTTTTGTGCCTGGTGTGGAAGGGGCTAAGGGGAAACCAATTTTAGGGTAGAAATTTTGTTTTAATCAGGACCAGTCTTATCTCGATTCATGAATTCGTTGAAATATTATCGAATTGGGGTGAGGTTACTTTGTGGATTTCTTTTGAATGAGGTCACTGGTAGAGAGGTAATGGAATTGGTCTACTTATATGGCGATTGACACATTGCATCTTGAATCTTGATTGTGTTAGATAATATCAATACGATTCACCTCGATTCTTAGACAATTAACCATCAATAGAAGGGCCGGTTCTATGAATTGGCATGTTATCCTAATTATCAAGTTACTTAGCTCCAGTTTCATATAGTTGTACAAGTGCCTTGTTCAAAAGATTAACATTTTATAAAGAAAATAATGTCGCTCCACTCAAACGTAGACATTGTTGAAGGGTGAGTTACTGCAACCAAAATTTCGGTATCAGTTGGAAGAAATAATTTTTTCATATTAAAACTTTGTTGGATACGAAGCAGTTGTAGGACTGCAGTATATAATGAAACCTTGATCACAAGAAACTAATTCGTGAATATGGTTTTTCTAGGGAGAAAGCAGGCTAATTTCTTCGATATAATACGATGAAATATGGGTAGGAGATTATTAGTTTTTTTCTTCTCTTCTTTGTGAAAATCACTTTACATTTCTTGCCACATCCTTTTTCAGTTTGTTGATGCAAATGGTTGCATGTGATCAAGATTTTTCTTTTATCTTGGAGATCGAAATATTTCATTAATAAAGATGCTTCGGACTGTTATCTTTTAGTTGGTCATGCTTTTGATTAAATTCAATTTGATTCTTACAAGCTTTTGCATGCTTGAAAATATAATAAACCACCTCATTTGCCCCTTGAAGAAAAAAATAACACCAGCCACTAAATCTTTATTATTTATTTATATATTTCCTTGTTCTAATTGAAAAACCATCTTATCTTACAGGTGACATACATGGACAATATCAAGACCTTTTGAGGCTTTTTGAATGTGGTGGGTACCCTCCATCTGCAAACTACCTCTTTCTAGGAGATTATGTTGATAGAGGCAAGCAGAGTTTGGAAACAATATGTTTGCTATTGGCTTACAAGATAAGGTATCCTGACCAAATTTTCCTTTTGAGGGGAAACCACGAAGATTCAAAAATCAACCGTATTTATGGATTTTATGACGAATGTAAAAGGAGATTCAATGTCCGACTTTGGAAGATATTCACCGACTGTTTTAACTGTTTGCCTGTCGCGGCACTAATAGATGACAAGATATTTTGCATGCATGGAGGACTTTCGCCCGAACTAAAACAATTGGATCAGATTAAAGAGATTGAAAGGCCCGCTGATATTCCAGATAATGGACTCTTGTGTGATTTGCTCTGGTCTGATCCAGATCCGAGAATACAAGGTTGGTCTGATAGCGACAGAGGTGTTTCATGTACTTTTGGACCTGATGCAGTTGCTCAGTTTTTAAAGGAAAATGACTTGGATCTCATTTGCCGAGGTCATCAGGTATATAATTTATATCGATAGCATATGTATTGCTCTTTTCTATTATTTCTTTTTTTTTCTTTCTTCTATTGGTTGGAGGGACACAATGGTATTTGCTTATCTAGTATTGCCACCCTTAAAAGAAAGAAAATGAAATGAGAAGAAAGAGCTTGTATTGCATGTTGTAATAATTCATAACCCACAGATAAGCCTCAACAGAATAAATTAACCAACCATTTGCTGATTTATCCTGACTAAGTATGCCCTTAAAGTTCCAATTTTCTGGCAAAAAGTTCAAGTGGTATATTACTTACAATGGTACTCAAAATGTATAGAAACCTCACATGTTTAGTTATATATTTTGTAAAACTTTCATTATTTTCTATTCCTGTTATCTGAATTCGACACAAAAGTTGTTCAGAAATCATTTACTAACAAAAATTTATACTTTGCTCTAATCTTTGCTGCAGGTGGTGGAGGATGGATATGAATTCTTTGCTAAGCGACGACTTGTCACGATATTTTCAGCTCCGAACTATGGTGGAGAGTTTGATAATGCAGGTGCTCTTTTGAGTGTTGATGAATCTCTAGTTTGTTCTTTCGAGATATTAAAGTCTGCTCCAAGCACTTCAAAGTTGCCTCTAAAAAAGGTATACACTATCTATAATTATCTATATATTCTTTCTTTTTTGCTTTCATCTTCCGCCTATTTTCTATTCTGAAAGTTCAACTATGTGATTAAACCGGATTATAATCTATTTTTCCAAAATAGCCCCCGAAGATTGGAGGGATCTGATATGAAGATCGAAGTGGAAAGCATGGAAAGTGTACATGATCATTTGTCAGCAGTGAGTAGGAAGAATGAAAAACATGTTACTTGTTTTTCGCTGTCCATAATTCCGAGGTTCACATTGAAAGTTGTTTTATGCATCCCATAGCAAATTTCTGTGCTTTAGAGCTCGAAGAGTCTAGCCTTGGTTTGCCAAGAAAAGATCAGTAAATTGAAGATGAACTAAGATTGGATCACTTGGTTAACTTATACACCCTTTAATCTTTATGTCAAAGAATTTATACACCCTTTTTTTAATGTATTTTGGTAGCTAGAATTTACATTTGCAACTGATAATATGATCTTTAATTTCATTTTTGTACATTAATTTCTATTACAACACCGTTTTTCTTTGGTAATGTATTCGCTATTGTAGCAAGGTTTGTGGTGTTAAGCCTAAAAGTATGGAAGTGGATGAAAACTTGGAAATTTCCAAATAGAGAATCGTGTCTGTTGAAACGCATGGCTCGGAAGTTAAAAACTCTGTTTAGTCGCCAAACTTGATTTTTGGTAAATGATCTTTTTTCAGAATGTACGGTTTTGTTTCACTTTTAAGTCACTCTCTCTTTTCTCTCGGTATTGTTGATAGTTCTCTTCATTCAATATTTTCATATAATTACATACCTTAATTAAATATGTTAATATTATCCTCATTAATGGATACAATTTTTTGTATCATGTAATATTGCGTCATATTTAACTAGCTAACTTGTGAGAAGCCAACTATAAAAAATAATATTGTGACTTGAGACGGAGTAAAATACTTTAGTGAGAAAATTTGGGGCATTTCAATTTCCTCTATTGCACTATGATGTGATGGTAGACAACAGTTGAACATGAGTTATGGAGCCTTGTGATGCTTTATCCGGCTACAGTCAGATTTCGATGATGACTAAGAAAAGACTACCTCCGTGATTGAACGAGGGACTTTATATCAGACTAAAGAATTATCGGAGAAATATAGCAGTTGATGGCGAACAAGTTCACCGATCAACTTGGAAATGGATCAAAGTCTAAATAAACTATGTTAGTGAATTCAATGATCACTGAGCAAAGACATAGACCACCTCCAACAAACCTTCCGAGTGTTTAAAAGTACATTATGTAGCTCTACTCCACAAATGTTCCTTTAAACCATAGTTGGGAAACTTTCTAGGGTACTTGACCATCACTATAGTTTTGTCCAAGCCAAAAGACGGGAAACCATTATATATGTCAGCAATATTAGCATAGTTTTCCTAGTTCAGTAGAGTTTCAAAGTGAAATATTACCCCGATAGGCCCAAGTGAAATCGAACTTTTATACCATGATAAAGCATATTCATGATACGATATAAAGAGATAACATAAACTGAACTTGTAAAGCAACGAAGAAACCCTTTTACAAGAAGTGAACTCCTTACAACTCTCGAGTCTTGGAACTTCAACAGCCTCACTCAAAATAACACACTGGTGGATGGATAACGCGTATATAAATCTAATTACTCTAATAATACTCTGGCTCCCCAACACTTTTCCTCAACATCCTTGAACAGAAACAATATAACAACACTTGGAGCAGCCTCAAGGGAGAAAAGGGTCAAAGCCTCTTTATCGTTATATATCACAGGTCGTAAAGAGGAGGAGGGCTCCTCCCAGGCTGAGGCGATCGGAAGAGCTAAGCAAACGATGCAGACCTCCTACGAAACCGAAAGGCCTCTCTTCCTCCTGCACCTATGGCATCATTCATAAGCAAAAATTTACCCCTTGTTTAGTGTAAATTAAATCAGATTTTTATTAAATTTTCATAAAAGTTGATCAAATACGGGATTGAAAACATGTCGATCGTATAAAATTTGTGATCAAAATTAATTGTTGACTTCAACTTAAAATTTTCATCAGCTTAAAATCTACTCCAAATAGGGGCATGCTGTCATAAACAATGAGAACATAATATTCCTTGTTGAATGCAATAAGGCATGTTTTGTAAGTTCAGTTCTTGTAGTTTGTCCAATCTCGTCCATCTAACGTACAAAAGCATTACATTAGTGTGTTGAAGATTTTAGCCCCCCTTGTTTGGGCTCCATTTTTTCAGAAAAAATATATTTTTGAATAGTAAAAAATTGAAAAATGTGTGGTTAAATAATAAAGAAAAAATTTCAAATTATGTGTAAAATTATTTTATAGGAAAATGTGTGATTGTAAATGAGTATTAAAAAAAATGTGTTTTAAAAAAATTGAGCCCAAATAGAGGTGGCAACCGAGCCGAGCGGCTCGTCCGTTCGAGCATGAGCCGAGCAGGCCGGCTCGATCACTGAAAATTCAGTGACCGTTTGGTCCAATTAAAGTGACCAGAACGGTCACTGAATTTCAGTGACTGTTCTGGTCACTGATATTTATTTTTTTTTATATGAGCCAGAGCCGGAACGGTCACTGAAATTTATTTTTTTTAATTTTTTTTTATATGGGCCAAGAGCTGGAACGGTCACTGAAATTTTTTTTTAAAAAATTTTATTATATTAAATGTATGGAGTATATGCTTCACGAATGGGTACACAAATTACTCTTGTACCCTCTGACTCTACAAATACTCCTCCCACTAATATAGAAGATGACGACGCTGAAGTTATAAATTTATTCTAAGGCATGAACTCATATAGATATGATTCAACTGCATATGCATGTGGTTCCTCTAGTAGTTGTAGTCATTATGTGAAATGTATGGGGTATATGCTTCACGAATGGGTACACATATTACTCGTGTACTCTCCGGCTCTACAAATACTCCTCCCACTAATATAGAAGATGACGACGCTGAAGTTATAAATTTATTCTAAGGCATGAACTCATATAGATATGATTCAACTGCATATGCATGTGGTTCCTCTAGTAGTTGTAGTAGTTTGTCTTCCACTACATGTACTCAACATCTAGTAATAGTCCAAATGGGTTGCCTGCCGAATCACTTGATTATTTTAATCATAATATGCCTAGTAACAATGCAATTAGGAAAAATTCAAAAGAAGTAATTGATTTCTGGCGAATGTATGAACGTCGATGGGCAGTAGTTTTTGCAGTGGCAAAATATCTACTAACACCTCCGGTTAGCACTGTAGCTTCGGAGTCTGCTTTTAGTGCAAGAAAGAGGTCTCTCCAAGTTCAGGAATCGACTAAAAGAAGATATCTTTGAAGCAATAATGTACGTGAAAGACTGGAAATATGCTTATTATCGAATACAAGATAAATATGTCGAAATTGCATGTAGTAAAGAAAGTGATATTTAATTTAATCATATTTATCACAAAATTTTATTTTAATAACTTTATAATTTTTTTAAAAAATTGTACACATTACAAAATTTTATTTTCATACCTTTATAATTTTTTGTAAAAAAAATTGTACACATAACAAGTTGTTCGTGTACAACTTTTAACTCCGTTTACTTGAAATTGAAGTAGTCGGTCCCAAGCCCGGAGAGAAAATTTATTACTATTTTGAAAAAGAAAAATATTTTGAAAAATGTATATTTAAAAAATGTTTAGAAAATGTGTGTATATATTTTAGGTTTAGACTTTAGTAATTAGTATAGTGTTATTAAAAAATAAAAATAAATAGCTCGGCTCGGCTCGTCGAGCACCCACGAGCGTCGAGCTCGAGCACGAACTGAGCTTTAGTTGCTGACGAGCCACAAGCTCGGCTCGTGCTCACTCGCGTGGGCATAGGCCGAGCCCCACCCCTAAGCCCAAACATGGGCTTGGCACAGTGAGATATCATATACTCTCCCGTCTCATTTATATAGGCTTACTTTCCTTACTTTCTTATTTCAATTATATAATCTTGTTTCTATATTAAGAATATTTTGTTTTGTTCATTTACTAATATATCATTATATCTTTACTACTTCCAATAATAATTTACTATTAGTTATTGATAATTAAATGAAGGTAAACTAGAAAAGTTTTTGGCAAAAATTGCTTTTCCAATAATATTAAATAAGATTTAATACATTTATAATTTTTTAAAAAATTTTGTACACGTAACAAGCTGTTCGTATACAATTTTTAACTCCGCCTACTCGAAATTGAAGTAGTCGGTTCCAAACCCGGATAAAGGAGGAGGGTTTGTTTATCTTTTTCATTTATTACTATTAAAAAAAAGAAAAAATATTTTGGAAAATGTATATTTAAAAATGTTTAGAAAATGTGTATATATATTTTAGGTTTAGACTTTAGTAATTAGTATAGTGTTATTAAAAAATAAAAATAAATAAATAGACGAGCAGAGCTAAAGCTCGGCTCGTCGAGCGCCCACGAGCGGCGAGCTCGAACACGAGCCGAGCTTTAGTTGTTGACGAGCCACAAGCTTGGCTCGTGCTCGCTCGTGTGGGCATGGGCCGAGCCCCACCCGTAAGCCCAAACATGGGCTTGGTACATTGAGCTATCATATACTCACCCGTCTCATTTATATAGGCTTACTTTCCTTACTTTCTTGTTTCAATCATATAATCTTGTTTCTATATTATGAATGTTTTGTTTTGTTCGTTTACTAATATACAATTACTTCTTTACTACTTCCAATAATAATTTGCTACTAGTTATTGATAATTAAATGAGGTTTAACTAGGAAAGTTTTTAACAAAAATTACTTTACCAATAATATTAAATAAAATTTCTTAATTCATGTGAAAAACAAAACAAACATATGTAAATGAGACGGAGGGAGTAATAACTTTCAGACATGATCTCCTGTCAAAAATGAATAGAATAAACTTTGCTACCAATGGGTCAAACCGTTTTTTATTTTTATTTTTTGACAAATCAAAATAAATAAAATGCTTGACCTGTCTATGTCGCGTTGGCAGGTGGGCAACATAGAGATCAAATTTGTAATAACTATTGCCAATAGAAGTCGAGGCCTGCTACACGGACAGGACCACGTAAAGCCCTGTCCGTCCCTGCCAACAGTGGGGTCTGGTCGGGTCCGTTTAGAAAAACCCATATAACTCTTGGCAAATTCCTGGGTCAAGTCAACTACGTGTTTCTTTAAGCAATGCCACGCACGAATACACTCAGCAGACAAAGACATAATTCTATTTTAACAATGAATTGTAACCTAGTGGATTCCACAAATGTACAAAATTAAAAAATAAAATAATTGACCCATCATACCTAACATATCTCTATTATTGCCGATTATTAATGTCGAACAATTGTCAAGCTTTCTAAAAGGTCTAAAATACCCTTATCATTATTTAATCCTCGAAAAATAGAATGTCCAAATTACCCTTTTCAGACCTACTCAGATGGTGTCTGATGGGGATTAAAATTAAATTTTTAGTGAATTGTGTTATAAGTTTTTGAAATATATGGTTAAAAAATATGAGACTTATGAAAAATGTGATTAATATTGATTGTTTAACTTTGACTTAAATTAAAATCAGATTTTAATCCGATCTAAACAGGGCGTCAGATTCTTCTAGACCCCATTCCTCCAAATTTTCGGTGGGCAGTTTAAGCCATTTGGCAAAAAGGTATAATGTCTGACATCATAATTAGAATAAATTATACAAATATAATTCGAGAAATAATTGATGCAGCTAACTCTAGGCTTACCGGCGAAAGGAGATACCGGAGGTGTGGAGCCGGCCGGAGAAACCGGCGGCGAGTCTTTCTGAACACCTTGAGGCTTTACTATCATAATGCTTCTTGTAACCTTCACTGCATCCTCACCGGCTCCCGCTTCTTCTACAAAAGATCTTGGATTCGTAGCTTCTGAATCTGCTCCAGTCCAGTAAACGCAAATTTCAATTAAAATTTTCGTAAGCAAAACGAAATTGAAATTGCAATCAATCCTTTATGAATACACAGATTTCCATTACAATTATCTCGTCAATTTATAACTTCTTATTTCCAATTCTCAAAGTGATAAATAATAAGTATATTAATCTAGTCGATCCGTAATTATTAAACATTTACCAGTTAATGATTGGAAAACGTTAATATTCGGCGAAAATTTGAAACATAACCACCTAAATTAAAAGCCTGTGCAATCATTGACTAAACAATATCTAAATTCATCCTAATTACGTAAGATTACTGCACAATACTGTGTACAGAAGGATTTAACGTGTTCAGGAGTGGTATCATGTTACGATCGAGGATGTATCGCCGGCGTAAGTTAGCAACAAAGGCTTACCCTTGCTGAAGTTGGGCCGGAAGCTAAAGGTGGCGTGCTTTCTGAGTTTCCCTAGGCCACTGTCCGGCCGGGGCCCGGCAACGGTGTCGTCCCAGAGCTGGTCAAGTAACCCCATGGACTCAGTTTAGCAAGCACGGCTCGTGTAGAGCTTAATTGACACTGCCTATCGGAGGAGTAATTCCTTCCTCAAGAGCTAGCAACGAGCAGAGATATTTATAGACGAAATGAGTGTTAAAAGTCGAGCATGTTTATATTAAGATGTAATTTGCACCGTGCGATTAGACTTGACAAATTTGTGACCTATGCATCATAACATGTGATATGTAAACTGTTGCATGTGACTTGTAAAATTGTTACATATGATATTTATCCAATGACATATGACAAGTTTTATTAGATTTGTGTCATATGTACTATGACATGTAAATTATTATAAAATGGGATGTAACCACTCCTCATGAACATGTGACATGTTGATATTAATTTGTTAACTATTCAATATCATGTGATCAGTGAACAACATATGACTTGTAGCATATGAACTGTGATCTGATATCGGTGCACGATCACAAGGCAGGCATAGAAAGTGTGGTGACAACGGAGAGCATAGAGTATATGTCATTTCTTTTTTCATTTTTCCCCTTAAATGGAGGGATTTGGACTTTCTATGCCTGCCTTGTACGAGATCATCTGATATGTAACCTAAGAATCGCTACTTGTGACCTATGACCTGTGACCACCACTAGTTCCATACCAGTAGATCATTGTGCAAAGGTCACATGCACAACCACCCCTGCACCACCATACCATCACCTCACAACTATCGACAACACATGCACCACCACCGCACTATACAGCGCCACTGAACGAGGCGCTGCTATGGTAAGCGACGACACAAATTAAAAGTGAAAAGATGAAGCTTCTTCTTTACAACACCTCCTAATCACCATCATCGCCAGAGCCCATATTAACCGCTTTCTGCCATGAGCTCAAAACATTTACCTTCTACTCCGATTCGAATACTTCACAAGAAATACGAAAGCTTGCCCAAGTTTTGACTATAGCAGGAGTCTCGATCGCGATCTCCTTGGGCCTCGTATTTTCGTATCCTTCCAATTTAACCGCTCTAGACTCATTTCCATTTATTTCAACATCCTCTCTCTCTCTCTCTCTCAGAGGATTGGATTCCGTAATATAAGAATGGTATTGTCGTGAACCGCCCGAACCACCACCCCAATGCAGATCACACGCAGGGGTGAGCGAAGCCATAAATAATAGCAGCCATGAGAGTTTGTTCTTCTAACGGATGTTGTCGAAGCCACTGTATAAGAAAATGGTTGTTTTACGATTGTTTTGTGACTTGTAAAAAGTTAAATAGGGTTAGGGTGAGTGGGTTGTAGGGGTGTTAACGAGTCGAGCCGTGAGCCGAAACTCGAAACTCGGGCTCGATTCATGTAAAAATGGTTCTCACTTTTTTTTTGGCACGTGCCAAGCTAAGTAAAAGTTTGGCCAAAAAATTAGGCTCAGGTTTTTTTTTTTTAATTCGTGACAAATCTAAAAGTTTTTTCAATAATTTAGAATTTGTGCAATTTATACGTATTATAAATAATAACTAAATATTAACATATAAAAAATTTACAGTTCAAATTAAAAAAAAAAACTTAAAAAATAAAAAAGTTGCATGCAGCTAAAATTACAGCAACTGCCTGCGTGCAGGCAACAATGTGTAATTTTAGCTACCTGCGCAAGTAGCTTTATTTTCTTATTTTTTAAAATTTTTTTAAAAGTTTTGTAAACTACTTTTTTTTAGGCTCGGCTCAGCCGTCACGAGTCGAAAATGGCTCGTGACACTGGCCTACTCATATGGTTCGACGAACCACACAGGCTCGAGCTAACGCTCCAAAATGGGGCTTGACCTGAGCTCAGCTCGGTCCCGCCCGACTCGGACTTTTTTTGGACCAAGCGAGCCCTCAAGCCTTATTGACATTCTTAGTAAGTTGTAGGGAGAATTTTTTATAAAGAGAGAGATGAACAAAATTTAAAAATAGATCAATTTAATTATTATTATTATTATTAAAATAAAAATCTGAATTAGATGAAAATAACCTTCTGAGCTATGAAAGATGAAAATAAGGGTGAAAATGTCAAAGAATTGAATGTAATGACGTTTTTCACAGTGACAATGAAAGATGTAGACTTTATGTGCTAATTACCCGAAGTTAAATAAGGTTAGGATGGGTGGGTTGTAGAGAGAAATTTTTTCGAAGAGAGAGAGAAACAAAATAAAAAAAAAAGATTAATTTAATTTAATATTAATATTATTAAATTAAAAGCTGAATTGAGTTTTGAATAAATAAGTTTTAACTTTGATTTTTGAATTTGAAAGTTAAATCCATGTGTGAATGTAATTTCCACATTAAAAAAATGCTAGTCAAGAACTTTGGGGAAAAATTTGTGTTAGACAACAATAATTTTTCTAAGTGCAATGAACAACTTACATGACTTTCACATAGTGCTTAAGTCATACATCGGATTTATTTATCAACGATTTAAATTATAAATAAATAAAAATGAATAGTAGATAAGTGATTATCACTTGAATCTCACGAAATATATAAATAAAGAGCGATTTGACAACTTAAGAAATCATGAACGGTAGGAAAACATGTACTATGAAAGTGTTCGACACTTGTTTATTTAATTTTCAATGTCACTACAAATCTGAAACCCAAAGTCTATATTGACTCCAAAAAATATATCAATGATGCGGCCAATAGATCATAAGGCCTCTCACATCCACGCAAGCTAGATTCATATACAGTTGGACAAACTGTTAGTCACAAGTGACCTTCTCCGGAGGAAACGGAGTTAACCGCGCACTCTGACAGTCAAGTCAGTTAAGGAAATAACTTAGGGCTTGAGAGAGTTTTGGATGTGAGCCTTCAATCAATAAAAGGGGGTCGACTTGGGAGTGGATAATGAAAAATGTATGTAGCAAGAATATAGCTCTGAGAGTCTAAACTTGTATTACTTGTGAATTGCACTAAGTGTAAGTTTTTATACTTGAGCAAGATAAACGAGACCCGTCAGACGATAGGGCACGTGGGCTCATCAAACCGATTGACCTTTCTTGTCGTATGCATCAATCAATTAAGGCATTAAATGTTAGGGCCACTTTTACATCCATAAGGCCTAGCTTGGTAGTTTGGATTTCAACATATAGGTGTGCAGAGGCAGCGATGACGATGAATTGTCTTGTCAATCATTCAACACAAGATTTGTTGAGGATCTTGCAATCACCTCATCGGGACCGGTTCCTACATTGGGGGTCAGTCCAGTCTCGTTCTATGGGGAGAAGGGGGTCATTTACATCTCAACATAGTCGCATTTATATAATTGGGTCGTCCGTGTCGTTGTGTAAGGCGTGAGACCCCCAAACTATCTACCACGTAATTTAATTAGTGTCACGTGCGGCCTTAGTTTATCTTATGAGTAACAGTCTCAAAAAATAACTCTTGATTATACATAAAATCTCAGTAAATAAATCTATTTTGGGACTAATGAACCCAAAGTCTTATTTAACCAGCCACCTTGGCGCGTCCAAAGAACGACCCAATCTTCCACAATTAATCATTTGTTTCAAGTTTGACGATAACATTGATGGCCCAATATCACAACCAGGTTTGAATCGTGCGTCCCAACTAATGTTTGTCTTGAATCGCACTTATATCTTGTAATGTTATATTTATAATTATTAGGGTTTGTTTGAGCTCCATTTTTTTTTTCAACAGTGTTATGATAGAGAAAGTATAGTTAAAAAATAAAAATTAGATTTGCGTTTAATATTATTTTATTGATAAATATTTGGTTGAAATGAGGTCAAATCATTGCTCAAGAATATATTTTGATGGAAAAAATGAGACTCAAACAAGGCTAAATTTGTACTGTAGTCCCTCTATTATATCGAGGCCTACAAATCTCCATCGTGGTCAAGACTCAAGATAATGTCGTTTACATATAATGGACTTAATTATCTTATTGACTTGTAACAAAAAACATAGTTAATATATATTTGTGAATAGTATTGCATAAGATTTTTAATTTTTAAGAGCATGTTGATCAACTCAACTTAAAAGGTTCACTTATTATAAATAAATTTGAAGTGAAGTATTTATTTTATTGATTAAATTTTTAAATCAGCTAGTTAGTTATTTAATTAGTAATATAAGAATTACTTTTAAAAATAAGATTTGTTTTACATGTACAGAAATGACAAGGTTAACATTTATTTTTTTTATTATTATTATTGTTATTATTATTATTATTATTATTATTTAACTTAGCATGCAATTAAAAAGAAATAAAGAAGGCGACGCTTGATCTTGATGTCAATGTCAACTCTGAATGCAGGTAAAGTTAGATATGGCTTATTATTATCCTTGTTGGAGTCTTGAGGTATAAATTTATTATGGGGTCATATTTGATAATTGTTTCACTTTGGACATTATTTACACTATTTCACAAAATCTATGCTTCTTTGTCTCAAATTAATTCGTTGACTCCGGTCCTACCCTCAAGAGGTAAGACTTAGGAAGAAGATGATATCACATTTTGACGGCACGTTTAGTATATTGAACTGTACAAAAATATCGCATTTGATATATGTCAAAGATTTGTTGATCATTTTATATAATTACATCAAGACTAACATACCAAGCATGCCCATCGATATATAAACTTGCTATCAATATGTAAAGCTCAATTCTTTCCGAGTCCATTAAAATAGCTTTTGAAATTTCTAGTTTGAGGATTCAACATTCAAACATAAATGAGATACGTTTGACTACAAGAAAATGATAAAATCAATTGAAAAAATACATACGATATGAAAGCATATTAGTTTCTATTTTTAAATGAACATATAAAATAGCATTTGTTGACCTCAAAAAACGAATACCAACCAATGGAAAGCGAATTAGTTTATGAATACAGGAAGAATAGACAGAAATGTTACAAGGTTTCAAAATTAAATGATGTGGCAGAGTTTTAAAAAAAGAAATGAAAAAGATTTTAAAACAAAAACCGGGAAGGGAAAGCCTTTCACACCATTTCCCCCAAATTTTCCCTCGAGTCTCGTCAATTTAAACCCATCCATCTCCGGCAAAAATCTGGTTAATCGATCGGCGCGCAACTCCGACTAGTTTGTAAAAAGGAAATCCAACCGAATTGTTCTAGACATCGAAGCCATTTTCATCAACAATTCCGAAAGTTGCAATAACCCTAAATGGCAGACAAAGGTATTTTCCTTCTTGGGTTCTAAATTGGTTAGCTAATACATTGGTTTCCGCTTGAAATTTATTCTTAATTGGTCGCTTGATTTCATATTTACTCATCATTTGCTTGTTACCCATAGCAGAATTATAAGGTCTAGCAACTAGTATGTGGTAGCTCATTTTTGATAACTTAATTGGTGTATAAATCTATGTGTCCGAAGAAATTATCAGTTGAAACCAAAAATATGATAGTTAATTAGTCTTAGTTATTTTGTCTTTTAAGAATTGCAATTTTTGGAAAGATTAATTTGATATGGTATATCAAAGCTTTAACATAGCGTAATTCATTTCCTTTGGTTAATTTTTGTTTTATTTCACTTACACATTAGAGAAATATTGAGGACAAATTTCAGATAAGTATTTTATTCATCACTTCAGCCATTGTTTGGCTCATGTTTATAAATTGTATATAAATAGTAAATTAACTTTTTAGTCACATATTCTAAGGGATTAACGAGTACTAATCATTTATATATCACTCATTTTTAGTCTATTCAGGAAAAGAGATTATAGAAGATGAGAATCACGATTTATTGCCGGGCTGTGATATCGAGAACGTTGTAAACAATTTGTACATACTGGAGAATGAAAATGTAGGAGGAGATGTCACGACTGTGCGTGAGGTGGGTATGATGTTAAATGATTAGAAAGAAATGTTGGACTTCTATAAAAGATATGCTCATGCCGTAGGCTTTCCAGTCCGAAAAGGGAATTTGAAAAAGGGCCGCGATGGAGTTATGAGATATGTGACGTTCACATATAGTCGTGAAGGTCGAAGAAATTATGCTAATGGCGTTCCTTGAAGTCCAACCAACAAATCAGACAACTTGTAAAGCAAGAATATCTGCATCTTTAGATAGTCTTGGAATATGGATAATTAACAAAGTTTACCTCAACTATAATCATAAAACAAGTCCTTCAAAGTCTAGGTTGTATCGATGCAATCGAGAATTGAGCACGAACGTGAAACGAAAGCTTGAAGGCAATGATGTGGCAGGAATTCCCTTGCACAAGAGTTACAAGTCCGTAGTTGTGGAAGCAGGTACATATAAGAATACGACTTTTGTGGAGAAGGATTGTCGGAGCTATATTGAACAGATGAGATAATTACGCCTTAGAGAAAGAGATGCCATTGCAATACAAGCGTACTTTTCAAAGATGCAAGCACGGTGCTCGAGATTTTACTTCAATATGGATTTAGACTACGAGGTTTGACTTAAGAATGTTTTTTTTGGCAAATAATAGATGTAGGCAATCTTACAAAGAGTTCGGTGATGTTATCACTTTTGATACTACGTATCTCATTAATAAGTACGACATTCCTTTCTGAATCATCATGGATAATCTACACTGCTTGGTTGTGGTTTGTTATCGAATGAGGAGTCATGGCTTTTGTGTGGTTGTTCGAGACATGACTTGAGTGCATGCATGATGAAGCTCCTAATGGAATCATTTTTTATCAAGATCGGGCAATGCAAAATGCAATTGAGATTGTTTTTCCTAAGACGAAGCATATATGATGTTTGTGGCACATTATGAAAAAGTTACCGGAAAAGTTTGGCTACCACATTCAGAAGAGCTCGATATTTTTCTACTATACAATGATTGGTATATGATTCAGAGATTGTTGAAGATTTAGAAGAAGATTGGAGGTCGATGCTCGATACGTATGATTCACATGATAATGATTGGTTATCGATATATGAGAATAGAGGTTGTTGGGGTCCATGTTATTTGAACACCACACGTTCTGGGCAGGGGTGTCCACAACACAACGAAATGAGGGTATGAATGCATTTTTTGATGGATATGTGTATTCGAATACCTTGTTGATGCAATTTGTCGAATAACATAAAAGAGCACTGAGATGGAAGCTTTGAAAAAAGCTGGTGTGGTAGAGGCGATGTCCTAGCATAAGGACAAAGCTCATCATTAGATTTCATGCCAATGATTTGAAAGCCGTTGATTGTCTCTAAAAAAACCAGTTGAATCGTCATACGCTCCCAGGAAACGTGTCTCATGGGTTATGGCTGCTAATCATGGCAGACGATTGTTAAAGTTGGAGGAGACCGTCCCATGAGTGCGTATGTTATACGGTTGTATCCTGACCATTGGGTGTGTTTGACATTTAATCTTGAAGGCAAAGATCAATCAGTAAATAGACCATTCGAATGGGAAAAGACTTCATCCAAGGGAGAGGGTTGATAGAGTCTGCCTATACAAGGGTGTTACTTCATTACTTGGACCTTTTACCTTTGGCAAAAGAGAAAACTCGCAATCACCTTCTGCAAACACAAAGTTTCCAACGAAGTTCATACATTTCGACAATTTTCTCGAGTTGTTGACAACTAAGCCTTCGATTACTGTTCATTGTTTAGGTAAATACTTGGAGCATTTTCTTTCTTCATTTTTTGTTTCTGAAAAATTCTTCTGGGTGAGTTGGTAGTGTCGTCAACTAGGACGAGTAAGTCTACCGTTCTGGCTTCGAAAGAGACGTCAAAGGCTATACTGGGGGGAGAATATTTGGATGAGGCCAGAGAGTTATTTCAGTTCACTAGTGAGCTTCTGACTATCCCTTGAAGATAAGGACCGGTGACCTAGCCAGACTTAGAACGGAGTATAGGATCCCAGAGAGTATAGGGTTGATAGTTACAGACCCTGATGAGCAAGTCTATTCCTGAGGCTCAAGTGTGCGGTAGTGAGTGAGGCTATCTTTAAAGCTGGTTTTAGGTTGCCTATCCACACCTTTTCTCGATTCATTCTAAGGTCTTACGGCCTAGCTTTGACCTAATTGAACCCCAATTCCTGGAGCCAAATAGTAGGGTCCTTATCATCCTATTGGCAAGGAGAATGTTCCCTTGTGAGTCACTTCACATCTCCTCTTCTAGGAGAGACCTGTCTTGGCGGGTTATCTTTCGCCCTTATGCTATGAGGATTATTCATCTCTGCGTATCGAGGGACATCTCTACATTTACTTGGATCATGGTCGTAGAATCGATGGAATATATAGTAGTGTCGTAATTTTCGGTAGGCCTATTTCTAGATCTTCTCCCCCCTCTCTCTACTCTTATAGTTGGAGGGCCTCCTTAACTTTCTTGCCTCGGGATTGATACCGGGCCTAACGTTTTTATAAGCAAGTGTTGGAACTTCATTTAACGTTGTTGTGGCTAAGGCTTGTCCTGAAGTGAAAACCACAACGCGTCCTTCGTGAGTCCATTGTTGGCTTACCAAATGCGAAGTAGGGCATCTTTCCATTTACCTCTGGGTGGTGGGAGATCCTGTGCTATCATATCTTCCTTGACGATCTCTATCTTCATCATCTCCACCAGCTCGTCAAAAGTGACAGGGTTCTTGTTCCGCACATCCTTCCAAAACAGGGTATTGATGTTTAGGCCTCCCTTTAGGGCTGAAAGCGCTTCTTTATCGATAACCTGCTCACAGTAGGTTATCTCATCTGTGAAGCGAGCCAGCTTCAGTATCTCTCTACAGCCTACCTCATATCTTGGAGACATTGAATAGGGGTCTTCCGATCTTTCTTGGATTGGTATTAGTTCAAGAATGCATTCTTCAAATCAAGCCAGCTCCTAATGCTCAAGGGTGGTAATCTGTCATACTTAACCTTGGCTGCTCCGCTTAAAGTTAAGTGGAAAGTTCTGTAGTTTACAGCCGGCTAAGCGCCTCTTAAGCTCATCTTCATTTTATACTTGTTGAGGTTTTTATCCAGGTCACCTTTTTCCTTCGTACTTTGGAATATTAGGAGGTACAAAGTTGGGGGCATAGGGAAGCTGCGAAGCTCTCAAGAGAAAGGGAAATCTTCATCAAGTTCGTAGTAGTAACATGGTCCTTCAGGGTCATTCCCATCCGCTTCGTATCGAGGCGGAGGTTGTGATTGCCTTCCTTGATTTTCCCAGTCTACTAAGTTATGCCTTTCT
The DNA here is from genome assembly GCA_903798385.1 of Fraxinus cuspidata. NCBI lineage: Eukaryota > Viridiplantae > Streptophyta > Magnoliopsida > Lamiales > Oleaceae > Fraxinus > Fraxinus cuspidata. The sequence continues at coordinate 11,570 of CAIGRP010027064.1, read as the reverse complement.
TGCCTATTCCTAGACGGGGGAACATGAGTTCCCTGGTTTATTCTTGTAGAACCGTTTGATGCGTGGATTGGCTCTTATTCCTTGACCTTTGTCCAATCCTATCAAACACGCTTATAGACCTCTGAGGAGGGAAGTTGTCTTCCCCGAGCTGGGGGTTTCTGGTGAGTGACATTGGCTCAAATGGCCGCTTCTTCAAAGGCCTCCCTCCCTCTCCTAGGATTAATGTCTTCATTACTTGAACTCATTGGCCCAATTTCATATTCGTCTTTCAAGGAGTAACAACCTAAATTAAAGACCAGACTCAACCAACTTTCACTTGTTCTTTGTTAAAGAAGAAAGCCTTTCTTCAATGGAAAAGTTTCATTTTTTTTCGACAAGCCTTTTCGATGAAAATAAGTGATTGCAATGGCAATGTGGAGTTTCCTAAAAATAACGTCAATTTGTTCACATAAAAAAATGAATCCCCACGTGGCCAACAAAAAATAGCTCCACGTATGCTCCTAACTACACGCTTGACACAAACATTAGTCGCCTGTGACCTTTCCCAGTGGTAGCTATCACGAGTACTCTGTTAGTCAAGTCAGTAGATGATAATTGTAAACAACTAATTCTGGTAACGGGAATCATCGAGATTACGTAACATCCAAAAATGGGGAGGAAATAATAGATTCTTAAGAGTGGAGTTACATTACCTTTACAAAGGCACAAATCATGGATATTTATAGAGGAAATGATGAATGAAGGACCATTGGATAGAAGGCATGTGGCTTCATTTGCTGGCCGAAGCATTTCTTCTTAGACGTCCATCAATCACACTATAGGTGAGCGGGCACTTAATGTTTTTTTGGCACAAATGGATTCAACTCGACACTTTGACGCCTGCTATAGAGATACCACATCTGTGATTTAAAATATTTTATCTTGGATAGATCTTTATACAAAAGATTTGTAGCTTGCGTCGAGGCGCTGACTCCCATCAGTAGGCGTGTCTCCTACCTGTGTGGCTTCATCTTCGTTCACGCCGATTCTAATCACCTCGAAGCTTCAGATCCACATGTGTTTGATTTTGTCCACAACGCGTCTATGGTGCGTGTGACGTGGTGAGTATCGTAGATTGTGGGCCTTGGTTTGACCGGAGACTCGTTATTAGAGACGTAACAACATCTATTAGAAACTATTGAATAAAAGTAATTGAGATAGAAATTTGGAGAAAAATGAAGTATTTGTAGGACTATTATCTAATCAACTAAAAGAAATATAAGATAAAATGAAGCAAACAATGAGAAGGGATTTTAGAAATCTCAAATTTACTTTGGACTAACTTTGTGACTTGTTCCCAGTAGAGATTACTCGAAGTTAATCAATTTTTTTTGGTATCACTTTTAAAATGGCCTCGAGTGACTAGACCAAAAATAAAATCAGACCCTATAGTGAAATTCCGACGTTCAAAATTTGAATTCGAGATGAGAGAAGTCTAGTTATTTATTTTTTATATATATAAACGCACAAAATGGTAATCAGATTACAAATTGGCGGGCCTGATTGTTAATGGGCTTCGGCCCGTGATAAGTTAGCAATCCGAATCATTCACAAGCTTGTAATTGTGGCTAAGGGCATCTAAAGCCCATTTATATTAAGCCACAATTGATCTTGGACAATGGACATAGCAGGCAAAATATGTGGAGAAAAACATTACAACTACCAAGGAAAAAAAGTATATAATTATAATATAGTACAGTGAATTACATATTTTTTTACACCTAAACAATTTAAACTTTACTAAATGTCCCCTTGAACAATTGACACGATAAAGAAAGGTATACATCAGCTCGTGGACCACCTTATTCCCTTCGCAAGGAACTTAGCGACTAGTAATCCTTGACTATCGATATCTCCAGAAATAGTAACATTCAATGCATGGTGAAGTAATCACTCTCTCTGGATTCCAACGGGTGTGCAAACGGTTTACTCAAATGCGTCTTTATTTCTTTATTTTAAATCAAACTAATGGTATAGAGGTCATTTTACTCAATTTTTTTAAAACCTTTTTTCACACAAAATGATCTAAAGTACAGACATTTGAAAGCTTTGAAATTTGAGTGGTAGAAATGCGAGATCTAGGACCCTATTGTCGAATTGTTCAAAGGTTAGGGCCCTAGTGCTATTTACTCTACTAAATGAAAAGTTTGGTGGTAACAATGAGACTAAATTGAAAGTTCGATGGCCATGAGTGAAATTAACTCGAAGACAAGAAAGAGATTTGCAAATATTATCAAGTCGCTGGGCAGACAGCTGCTGTGCCTGTGCAGAAGTGACATTATTGAATAGACATGATTTCAGACAAGAAAATGAAACCGTGGGGGTGACGCTGTGACGGTAGCCTAGCGTAAGAAGCAAAGTGGAATAGCAGTCTGTCTCCTCAAGGAATCATATCTACCTTGGGACTTACCCATGCACACTTTCTTCTATCCTTCAATCAATAACTCGCGCGGAACACGCAACCCCAACGTGCATTTCTTTTCTTACATTTTTCTGGTTGTCTGCAAATACGCTGCTTTATCTCTCCCCAAAGACATATCCAATATTTCCTGCTTTTGCTATTGCACACAAATACACGTATATAATGTATGTATGCGTGTGTGCCTCACAATCTAATCCGCTGCCATCACTGATCACTTTGGTCAAAAAGTTTTGCAACACAAATATGTAGGTGACATCGACCAAAGGTGGTGTAATAGTGTTGTTACATGTGGCGGTGGCAACGAATGTGGTGAAAAAATAAATGCTATTAGTGTAGAGGGTGACCGTACTAATATCATATGCGAACTCAGGATTGAAGTTCAGTGAGACGAGACAAAGAGAATTGAGTTTAGGAACAATTAGGGGAAGGAAGTATGAACGATTAAATGTCAATTACGTGGATTGGTCTTGAAAATAATTAGTGTTTTAAGACTTAAAATTTTGTTGGGTTTAGACTGAAAATTATGGATTAAAATAAATTGTGAAAGAAATGAAAAAAAAAATTGAAAATTTGAAAATTCAGTAGGGGCAATTGTACTCACCAGACCCTTAATGGATCCACCCCTGGTTAATATAATAATGAATGCTTTTACGGTTGGAGTCGACAATAGTGGTGGTGGACATTAAAAATGGCGGCAAAATGTGTGACACATTTTATTACAAGTAATGGTGACGAAGATGGAAACAAGGATGTAAAATATGTGTAACATAAACTTACAAAAATTAACATTTGCAAAATTATTGTAAAATTATTAAAATACAAAAATGTTATTTTCAAAAAAAAAATAAAAATAAAAGATGAAATTAGAAAAAGCTGTGTCTGTGAATTATTCCCTAAAAACTAGGGGTGTCAATGGGCTCAAGGCAAAGCCGACCGGCTCAACAGGTCTGGCCACCGACCATAATCCGACATGCTGGCCCTATAGGGTCGAATCGGGCCAATCAATTGGCCTGTAATTTTTTTAAAACTGAATTTCCAAAAGAGGAAATTACATAATTCTAGTTTGAAGATAACAATTCAAAATTCAGGGTTGAAATTTCATTATTCACAAATCAGGTACCAATATAATACAAACTCTATCATTTTTCACCTCTCTATTCTCTCTCCACCCTCTTCCTTCTCTCTCTATATTCTTTCGTCTCTCTATCACAGACACCACCGTCGGCAGGGTTCATGTCGACGACGATGCTCTGAAGCAATCTCATCGGCAACGATTCTGTTTATCTTTTCTCTCACTACTCCTCTGAAGCAACCTCACTCGGCGACTCCATCGTTCTTCGATCTCCATTTGCGTTCTTTGATCTCCCAGTCAGCAACATTCACTCACTCAGGTGACCAATGATTTTTGCAGTCCGTCAACAGCGTCGTGATGCTGCTGCGAACGCAGCTTTGTGATGTTACAGTCCTTAGACGCCGACGGTGCGGGGGTGGAGAGGGGTTTAGGGTTTTTCTTTATTTTTCCGATCTGAGGAGGTTGTGGTGAATCGTTGATATGGGCGATGGTGTCGTGCAGTTTGGTGACGGCAACGATTTGGAGATTGTTTAGTAGAACTGGTGGTTGTGGTTATAAGAGAGGTGGTGGTGATGTTGGTTGCGGTGGCAGACTTGATGTTTTTGTTGGTGGGATGGTAGTTGTCGTGTGGTAGTATTGGGAGAATGGTGGATTTTAGCAGGCGGCAATGGTTGATTGGAGATAGTGGTGGTGGGTGGTTGTTGGAACAGGATGCAGTGGCGATGTATGTGGTGATGGTGCTGTTGGCAGTGATGGTGACATGGTGGTTGAGACGATGGTGGATCTGGCTACGATTTTTGTGTGGTGGTGCATGTGTAGGAGTTGACGGTGGTGGTGTTATGGTGCTGACGACGATAGCAGGCATGTGACCAAAGATTAAATCGTGACCTTAAAATTTGATAACTTGTGATTGAAAAATAATTTGTACCCAAAAAATTTGAAAATTTGTGACCGATGACCTATAATTTTTTTGATTTGTGACTAATGAAATAAATTGTGACATATAAATTTTTTGATTTGTGACCTCGAAATAATCTGTGACTAATTAAGTTGATAATATGTGACCGGTAAATCAGTTGTGGCATATAATTATGTGTATGTGACCAATAATTGTATAATTATGACTTTATTATATTTAATTAATAAATATATTTAATTAATTAGATAATACCTGATTTTTGCATTTTGAAACTTGATACCTGAAAATTGAATTGTGTCATACTTGACCCCTGACTTTTGAATTTTTCCCTTTCCAAAATAAATTAAAATTTGTATAACATATTAAAATAAAATAAAATGATCATATTACACAATGGGCTTAGTGTAGGTGGCCCATGTGCCTCACCTCATGTCGCCCTTTACAGCCTATATATTTTTTAGGTCGGCCCCGGGTCACATAAAAAGGGAAAAAAAATCATAAATCAAGTATTAACTATCACTAAATCAATTTTCAGGCCTTAAGGTTAAAAATTGCAAAAATCAAGTATTTGTTAATTAATTAAGTATATTTTATTAATTAAACATATTAAAATCACAATTATACAATTCANGGGAAGAATTTATGGATCAGGTTTTAACTATCATCAAATCAATTTTTAGGCCTTAAGTTTAAAAATTGCAAAAATCAGGTATTTATTAATTAATTAAATATATTTTATTAATTAAATATATTAAAATCACAATTATACAATTCATGGTTACGTATGCATATTTATATGTCACAAGGTCACAGTTTATCAAATTAATTGGTCACACATTATTTTTCAACAAAAAATCAAAAAATTTATAAGCCACAGATTAAAATTTTCATAGGTCACAAATCAAAAAATTAATAGGTCACAAATATTATGAGTCATAACTTATTAGTCATTCACAAATTATCAATTTTTTAGGTCACATGGTCACAAATTATTTTTTTCATTGGTCACAGATTAATTAATTTAATGGTCACAGTCGACCAAATAATTTCCAACACTTGCGACCTCCGACATCACCACCACCAACGCCGCGCCGAACCACCACCACTACCGCCGAACCACAACCACTGCCGCCAAACCAACATAACCAACGTTTCCACCGCCGACACGACCACCACCAGAAATCATCACAGACATCAGGAACACAACCACCACCAAACACTCCCACCAAACACACCTAACAATACACCACCCCAAGAACCTCACCAAAACCGCCGCCAGATCCGCCATAGCCACCAACAAAAATCACTTACCCCCACAACACCAAAACACCACCTCCACAACACCACAACACCTCCAACACCCATGTTCTACCATATTATTGTACACTGCATTTCTCTCTCTCCATAAAACCCTCATTTGACTGAAAAACCACCACAACAACCATCAGCAAACACCAAACAAACAATCACCACAACCATCCGATAAATCAAACTCGAAAACTTAAAAAAAAAAACGGAAATAACAGACCTACGCCGCTGTAGATCAACAACTGTCATATTAAGAGCAACGTCAGTGGGCGCGTCGTCGTCGTCGCCTTTGTGTACAAGATCGCGATAGAAAGGATAAGAGATGGGAATGGCGGAGGAGATAGCAGGTCTCCGACGACTGCCTTCTTTCCGATGGGCTTCGATTTCGGACAGAGTGAGAGTGAGTGAGTGGTGAGAGAAAATGAGATTGAAAATGAATTAGGGTTTATTTGAAATATTAATATTATAATATTGTTTAAATTAACAAAATATCCAATTACTACCTGATTTTTGATTAAATAAACTTCATACCTGAATTTTGAATTTGGAAGTTTAAGTACCTCATTTTATGTAATTTCCACGTATAAAAATAGGGCATCAGGCCGAGTCAAGCCCAAATCTAGGTGACCTTGCATGGCCAACGCAATTTGCGTACAATGCCATGCAATTGTAAGAGAATATTACATTAATTTTAATTTTCTAGCAAATTAGTTTTTAAAATTGTCATGCTATTTTAAGATGGTTTATAACTTTCTAATTTGATATTTAAAATTTTGGTTTAAAAAGGAGTTTACTCTTTTCTCTTTTATGCGATCACGTACGTTGCATGGCAATTTTTCACGTCGACTACTCGTGAGGGATCAAATTGTTCATTTTAATTTATCGGATTTTGATACTATATTAAAATTTAGAATTCCAAATTAATTTATAAAATGGCCACTTTGTTTAGAAGAGCACATAAGACCTTATATGCTCGGTATTATTTTTACCTTTAGAGATTATACACTTAGCAATATAGTAATTAAAGCCTCTAATAATATTAATTTTTAGTTGATGCCCAGAATTAACTTAGAGCTTGTTCGGGTTTCATTATAATCTTCTTGTAATTTGAAGTCAAAGTCAAGTATTCAGTTTAAATACACAATTACAATTAACACCTAACTACTTATTATCCACACATTTTGGTAGGACTCCTTACTCTTCTTCATCAAATTTTCTTTAAACAAGCACTAAGTATATGTTTGACAAAACTTTAAAATGCTTATAAACTGAGGATCCTATGAAATATGTGAATAATGAGTGATGAATCGCATGAAATGTGTAAATAAAATATATAGTTGGTCAGCCTTAAAAAAAGGTTGTGATTTGCCACACATGCTATTATTTTTCGTCTAAGACCACGAAAATTCACAATATTACGTAATTCTTAATCCAAGTTTTCAAATAGTTATGTCAAAATTTCCAAAGAATTTCAAGGACATTTCCTTGAAGTTTCTGAATTTTATTAAAAACATTTTTGAAATTTTCGAAAATGTATACTAAAATTTCTAAAGAATTTCGATTTTCAAAACTTGTCCCAAAGATAAAATGGATATGATCTTAAAAAATTTCATGCAACCTCAGTTCCAACTATATTAAGCCCATGATTGGTTTAACTAAAAAGTTCATAAAAATTTAAGTTAAAGTCAACAATTAATTTTAACCACATATTACACGTGATCCACAACTTTTATCAATTTTTTGACTATATATTTTCATTAATTTTTATCGAAATTTACTAAAAAAATAAATTTTATCAGTCATAATTGAATTTTCCATCCAATTTATAAGTAATATAATTGCCTTTGACTTGATGCAGAGGGTAGATAAGTTCTTCAATGACAATATTGATGGACTTTAATGATAATATTCACAATGAACACTATAAATAGTACATATTTAGTAATTAGTAATTCACCTTTTGCTTTCTTGTCTAAGGAAATGTATTCAATGACGTGCCAGCCATAACACTTGAGAAGGTAGAAAAAAGAAACAAGAAAAATGCACATTTCTTCCTATATGAAGCACGTAGACCCTTAAAAATCTAAAACTTTTTTATTCTAACTTTAATTCTATTGAGATAAATTATAGCATAAATTTCTTTTCTTTTTATTGATTTTAAGTGCTTAGATTGGATGACTTAAATTTTAATACCATATAAGAGTAAAAAAAAAGATTGTGTATTCAAGTATCATCGTCGCCTACTTAAGAAAACTCTAAATATTAAAAAATTTGATTAAAGAAAATCTTACATTATTTGATTGTTAGAGATGGAACATTGTTAGGCAATATAGTTTTTGATATTATATTTGAATATTTTACATTCGGTAGAATTATCCGAACTATTAAAACTTTGTCATTATTTTGTAATTTGGTGGATTTTGAATAGAAGATTGCGCTACCGAAAACCCTTCTTTCTATTTTCAACCCTAAATGAGGTCTGTATGCAGATTTTTATGTTTTATTGAATTGCTTTGTTAATCGATTATGTAATTTGAGATTTCGCCACTTTTGTTTGGAAAAAATATTTCAAAAATCATTTTCTCTAGAAATATTTTGTGAAATTTCTTTGTCAAGTGACATAGACTAGTTCAAAGTTAACTTTCCGTGAAACATGTGAAATCCTTACAAATGTGAGACACTAAACAGTTTGGGTTCCTTAGGTAGCAGCCTCAATTGTTAGTACATTGCCAACGCTTATTTATGGCCTCCAGGTTTTATGGTGAATCTAATTAATAATAGAAAGGATAGGGTAGAAAAAAACTGACCAATTGTTAGCTCAACTTTAATGAAAAGTGGAACTTTACAATCCATTTAGGAAACTCATTTCCCTTTCTCTTTTACTCCTATATGAATTGTTTGTCTCAATAGTTGTTTGCATATTTTGTAAGAAAGAATTGCACTATTGATAGTTAATCCATTCATCTTGTTATAAGTTAGATCTTGACCTTTTTTCTTTTTATGCAAATGCATCCTTAAGTTCATTGCAAGTTAGCTTTAATGGACGGACACGAATTCCATTCACACTTTTTTGGACTTTGATTTATTGAAAAGTAAAAAACAAAAGAAGAAAAAAAAATTATCTTCTCAATTACCCAAGTCCCTTACGCACTTCTCCTTCTCATCGCTCCCAAACTGGCATTCTCAATTGAAGATGATAGGATGAAACTAGAAGAGGTGTTGCCGGATGCAAACTACATAGGAAGTAGAAACCATAGGGGTGGGTTGTAGGGAGTGAACAAGAAGGAAAAATGAGCGCAAACCAAATGAATGGACAAGGATTGAGAGTTAAGAGTGAGGTTGAAGTGTCTGCGACGAGTGATGGAGGCAGGGGTTGATGAGGGTTCGTTTTCTTTTTCTTACTCTTTCATTAAAATTAAGTGTTTAGTCATTTTAGTTTTAAAAGGTGAGATACGTGAGAATTACACGCTTTGTTGACTACTAGATTAACCAAGTTTTTTAATTGAAACTCACTTGCTATAAATGTAATAGATTGAAGACCACATTATTAAAATAAGTTCATACCAACTTTATGCAATGCCTAGAAATGGATTGATAACACCGTATTGAGGTCAAACGTAACCTTGCATCCCATTATGTTGAAGGCAATGTTTTTAACTGATTAAATATCAAAATACAAAAAATATATAAGATATTAAAACACTCATCTTAACCAAGCTCATATTTAAGATTAAATTTCAAATCTTTATATGGTACAGATCCATTAAGTTCAAATGGTTAGTTTGATCCGTCTAAAGTTCAAATAAACAATTGAATTTCAAAATTAGTCTTCTCAAACGAATCATCATCTTTAGAAGACATGTAAAGAGTAAAATTCAACATTAATTAAATATTAAAATAACAAACGAGGGATTGTTCATCTCTTCTTTGACATGTATGACAAATACATCACTACGACAATGTTTACTTTTTACGGCATGCATTGCATGGCGTAAAAAGTACTTTACAGTGTGTAAATGAATGTCATATAAAGTCATACCGTAAATACTTGTATCTTTTTATCGCATATCCATTGCATGTTGTAAGAAATGAAAAAGCATGTCTTAACGTAGTTTTTACGCTTGCAATTCAACGCCATAAATACTTTCACTTTTTACGATGTGTTACTACACGCCGTACATATACTTTTTATGGCTTGCACTTGAATGCCACAAAAAAGATGTTATTTTTTAAAACATGCTTTTCTTCACTCCATAAATGTCAATTTAGTGATATATTTTACGGGATACTTTTGTTGCACGCCCTATTTTTAAAAAAAATATTTATTTTTTTATTACCAGCAAATCTATATATAGTAATTAAAGAATACAATTATATATATCAACACATATATAGTTATGTTTTCAATAATTTCAATAAACAAAAGTATTGAGTGCAGTCCAATGATCCTTCCATTTCATACATTGAATAAAGCACAATTAGAAGTTATGGAAAGGAAACATGATGATAATTTTGAAGCCAAAAATTTTTCAATCGAATTCGAACCTTCATTTTACTAAAAATCGTTGAGGGTTTCTTTAAATCAATATTATTCCCCACAATCCAAGAAACGAATTGATAGCAACCCAATAATAGCGGAGCAAGGAAGAAAACGAAGGAAGAAGAAACAGAACGTGGAAAAGAAAAAGAGAAAGAAAAGGAAATGAAATGAAAAAATGTGGGGCAAGAAAAACAAGGAAAGGGAGATAAAAAAGTGGTGCGCGCAAAAGAAGAAAAACCCCTATTATTTTATCTTGCATCTCTTGTGACATGCAAAAATATATGCCGTAAATATTTAAAGTATTTTCTTGAAAAACATGACATGCCTTGAAAGCACATCATAAATATTCAGTTTTTACAGCGCGGGAAGAATGCACGCCGTAAATATTTTAAGTAATTGATCATTTACGGCATATCTTTAATGCACGTCATAAATGAATGTCGTAAAAAGCTAATTTTGTTATAGTGCATCCACAACTTTTAAATTCTAGATCTCACAATTTTAGGTGAAAGTAAGTTCCACAAGAGAATTTTTTCCATCTTTCAATCTTCGGGTACCACACGTGTTTGACTAGGCATTATTTTGGTCACATAATACGACTTGAGTTATGAGCCCATCCAAATACGTACTTGAAAAGATCAACATTTTAAGATGAAATTTCAAATCTTAATGAAATAATAAACATTCCATTTAATCGCAGTCAATGCCCCCTTAGAATAAAGTAAAGAAGAGCACATAAAAGATAAAATAAGCAGTGTTCTAAAAATCTCGTCCAAGCGGCGCTTAGCACCGCCTAGGCTCGAAACTCAGACGAAATGTCTTGCTTCGTGCCTATACACTTTTTTTTTCAATTCCTAAACGGTTGAAGTTTTTCTTAATCTCTTTCGTCTTCCCCAAACGCACTTCAATAGTTTTTTTTTTTTTAAAGTCTTTTATTTAACTCTAGCTTAAAAAAATAAATAAATAAATAACATTTTCATTTGACTTTAATTTCAAGTTGTTAAAAGATTTTATCTGTACATAAGTTAAAAATGACTTTTTCTAAATGTTTAAATACGATTTAAGTTATAGTACTATCTACATTATGTAATTATGATCTTGATACTCGTTATTTTGTTGCAAACTCCAAAAACATGTATGAAATTCTTATAAATCTATTAAGTAGGATTTGTCTAGTTAAAAATTGAAATAATGAAATATATTCTAATTTTTGCATTTCGCAAACTTTAAAATTGTATAATTGACTAATGTTGACCTATGGTTGATTTCA